>CAJVPK010001552.1:0-10221 GCA_910592015.1 Diversispora eburnea
AAATAAAATGTTACACAATATAAAAAAGATCGACGATCGATTTTATCACAGGTGATAAAACGAATGTCCACTATGCTTGCTAAATGCTAGTCATTATATAAAATTAAACGCATAATTTATTACGTCACCCAAAGTTGTGTTTATTCAAAAATTCAAAAATCAATGTTTTCTTCTTCAAAAATTGATTTTGGTGTATTCAACATTGACCAATTTAACCAGTGACAATAAAGATTAAAATTCCTAAATTGCCAATTCATTACACTATTGGTTTACCGTCATTCATAGCCAAAATAGCCAAAATTGGCAGTTAAAAAAATAATGATAGAACATTATTTTTATTTTTTTTTTTTTTATAAAATTCTTCGCTTATTAAAACTATTGACACGAAAGAAATTTGCTAAATGGGCACTGAAACACAATCACACATATTATCGGTTTCAACTTCGTCTCCAAATTCCTCTAATATACCCTCAAGCACGAATAAAAACACTCAAGAGCAAAAAATTGAAAATACGAGTGCAAGTATACCAGAAAGTGAGGAAGCTTATCGTCCAACTCCCTCAAATGATGAGGTGAATGCAGCAGCGGCCAAGATTGCATATGCATTTCGTAAACACCGGTAACAACTAGATTCTCGTATTTGGGTTTGTTTAACCTATTTATTGATCACTACAGTAAATTTTAATTTATCAACATTTTATATTGAAATCAACAGTAAATCAAGAGAGGGAGAAGGTAAAATATTGTCTGCTAAATCTCGGGACGCATTCAACAATGGTGGAACTTGTTCGCATATGTCTGGTGGCATGCGTGGTCCTTGTCCGGTATGGTCTCAGTGGGAAGGCTTACTAAACGATGTTGAAGAATATTTACGTAATAAGCAGGAAGTCTCGGAAAGTCGGAATACAAATCAAAAGTTTGGACTCGCTGTAGGCGTAATTGAACGCATTACTAAAGTATATTTTTCTATACTGTTACTTTAGACTTGTTACTTTAGATATATTGTTTCTTTAATATGTGATTATTAATTTTTTTTATTTATGAAATCTAAATTTCCAGGGCAATAACACTGTTCATGATCATCTTTGGCTAATACTAGACACGGAACACTGGCTTGAAATTTGCGATTGCCAACATCGATACGGTTCGAATTTAAAGGTTTGTTTTAAATAAACGTTTTAATATTTCAGACTATCGCAAAATTTACTGAATCATGTCTAAAACAATAGGTATATCATGATCATTGGCTTGGGACCTCAACACCAGAAAACTTCTTTGATTGGTTAGATAAAGGGGGAGGCAAATCTCTAAGCCTTAAAGCTCGTCCACGACATATACTTGACAGTCAGCGTGTTAAATATCTTACAATTACGGAGCGGTTAGATTATGAAGTAACGTTCAAAGATGGACTATTGATATACAAGAAAAGTGGCAAGTATGTTCACACAAATCCGAAAGGCTATGATGAAGTGCAATCTAAAATATCGCCAATGCTTATAAGAAAAACAAGCAAAACAAATACGAGTGAATCAACTTTTACATCATTACCCAGTCCACATGGCAGTACAAGGTATACACACACTCGTGATGATAGTGATAGTGATGTAGGTACACGAGGTAAATGGATATACGTCTCAGATTGTGAAGGAAAATTCTATGTAGGGCAAAAGATAAAAGGTCAATTTCATCATTCATCATTTCTTTCGGGAGGGGCAATCCGTGCTGCAGGCGGAATAAAAATTTATGAGGGACGTTTGCTTGAAATTAATCCTAGGAGCGGACATTATAAACCAGCACAAGATCATTTCAAGAACCTTATTAAAAGATTACGAGAAGAGGGGATAGATGTAGATAGTAAAGATGTTAAGGTTATTTATCCTGATGATATTATGGAAAAACAATTATTAGAGAAATACCATTTAAAACGTTTTGCGGAATTTAGTAAGGTTTACGACGAAGTTATACGGGATGCGGAAAATATGATTGATTCTATGGACCGACAAGTTACTAAAGTGTCGATAGAGTTAAAAAAAAATACGAAAGAATTTCTTAAAACGAGCAAAAAATCTATACGTGAATGGATACACGAAATGCTTCCGAGAAATCACTGCCATCACAACAATAAAAATGATAACAACGATAACAAAGATAATAATATCGATAATAAAGACAATAATAATATCGATAATAAAGACATCGATAATAAAGACAAAAATAACAATATCGGTAATAATAATATCGATAATAAAGACAATAACAATATCGACAATATCGATAATAATAAGAATGATAACATTACATCAGAAACAATTAGAAATTCACACGATATACGCAAGTCTAAGAGTAAACATGAAAGGAAATCTAGTGGATTCCTTGAGCGCGTTTTATCATTTATAGGAATCTCGGATAATGATTCTGGTGAAAGTTCTAGCCAAACAAACGAAACTGGATCATAATGACACCTTTTTGGAGTAATTCGATGAAAAGTTTATATTCAACTTAATTATTATTATCAATTTATTATAATATGTACATTTATTATTAATTATAAATATCAATAATATCAATTCAAAAAATTTCTTCCTTTATTTCTATTCTTTACAAAATAAATTTGAATTTTATGTACAGTATGTTCAGTATGTAATAATTAATAATCAAATGATTTCTTATTCTTGACCAAAATAAGTAATTGATAACCAGTTCTGTAAATGGAAATCTGTAAATAAAATACTGCAAATGGAAGTAATGAAAATCTATTATTATTGGAAATTACAAGCCAATTCCGGAAATGTGATAAGATCACGTGTAATATAAAATCTATAACAAATAAAAATCTTTATTTGTTATTAAATGTTTTCAAAACCAATGGTTATCCTTCTTTGACAATGTTTACAACACAATGGTTTAGAGACTTTGTTATAGTATTATTTTTAACAAACAATTTTTATATAGAAATTTCACTGAAAGATGAGTATTCTTTAATTATATATATTTACAAATTTTTTTACACTTCTAGAAGTTTATGATATATCTGCAACACTTTGATCAAAGTAAACTGTCTTCAAGCAATTGATGAAATTACTTAAATATTGATTCTATTAAAAGATGATATATTCATGAACTTTATAAATTTTACAACATATTATTAAAAATTATACAATTAAATCACATAAATTCTACTGTTTTATGTAAATTACAATTGTATATATTATGTGAATACTGCTTTAAAAAAATTATCTATTTTAAGTATTAATTACATCAGACATATTATTGATCACATCATTTAATATGAATGCTCATCAATCTTAAGATATTTAGTAGTAATTGTAGAACATTAATTTAGTTTATTATTTTATTATTTATTAATGTATTTATTATTTTATATAGTTTATTTATAATTTATGTAAATTATAGATCTTGTAACAGGTGACTTACCAGGTTAACTACCAGGTGAATCACCTAGATAAATTACCTATTGCACATAACAGGTGGATCACCAGGTTAATTACCTCTTGTCAAAATTTGTAAATCAATAATTTGATAGATCGTAACATGTAATAAATTAAAGGAATATAAATATAAGTCTTTCTTGACCTTGAAAAGACAATTTTTCAGAATTTTAAAGATCAGAATAAAGTTTAGAACCAAGTTTCCTTTAGTTAATACATTATTTAATCCTTTAATATTTATCTTTAATTTTATAATTTCTATTTTTATATTATATTTTATTTTTGTATTTATTATTATATTTATTAATAAAGTCATATCATATTAAATATTCCCATTAAATCTTTAATTTGTTAATTTGTCATGTAATTCTAAATAAAATCTAAATTAATCTTGTATAAAATTCTTTAGCATATACATCTTATTAAACAGACAAGCTGATTTGATGTGTCAAAATTCCATACAATAAAGAACTCATCTTGTAATATTCATTTGAATTCATCATTAAATAATTGAATTAAGTTAATCTTAGTGATTCCTGAGAAATTCTAAGAATTATTTAAGTAGTTTAAGTTAGTTTTGTTAAAGAATATTAGTTAACCTTCAGACCCTTGTTCACATATTGATGTGACAGTAATTACTATATTATAGATTAGCTAAAATTGAAATTCCTATATTATAGATAAAAAAAATTGAAATTCCTATTATACTTGTACGCAAAATTATTTTGGAGTTCCAAAATTACAATTTCAGAAAAAAAAGTTGAAATAGTTTTTCATAGAAGATGAAATTATTTTCAATTAGTATTAAATATATTTAGTAAATAGTATAAAGAAATGGTAACCAATAAAAGGAGTGCACAGTAGTAGCACAGTAATGAAGATTATTAGATTTAAGTATAAAAAGGAACTGAAATTATCTTGTCTCTCTTCAGTTTACAATTTTATAATTTTGAATTTTAATAATTTATAATTTATTTGAAATTAATAAATTTAGTTTTATAATTTGTAATTTCAAGATAAATACTTGTAAAAATTATCTTGCAATTGAATTAATAAAATAATAAATATTGGAAATATGAAATGAAAATTACAAAAATAATTATTGAATATAAAATATAATAGTTAATAAAGAAATAATAGATATTATAAGATTAAATACTTGATTGTATAATTGTATAATATTATTATTCTTGAATTAATGAAATTAATTATAAACTATTATTATAAACCCTAGACTTGAAATAATAATTAACCTGATTAAATAAAAGTAATACTCAATGATAATAAAACTGGAAAATAATTAATGAATTAATATCAATACTAAAAGTAATAATGCACTTGAAAAAATATTGGAATAAATAGGATGAAAAGTCTAATTCTCTTTCTAAAATAAATGAATCAGTGGTACCTTCTAAAATAATTGAACAACAGTTTTACCTTTGGGAAAAGACTATAAACTTCTTAAAAGAACTACTAAGTCACTTTACTGGTTTAACCTCAAAGGAACCAGTGACCACCAATGACAATTTAGTATTTTCTAGTGGAAAGGAATTTTAATTATAACAGAAAGGACAGATGTGAAAATAAGTTGATAAAACTATTGAAAAAAACAACTGGAATTGTGAAAAATATATTACTGTTAAGATAATAATTCTGAAATAAATATTGAAAAACACAAGGGAAACTCTATCAAAATAAAATGAAAAAGGATCAATAATAAATGTCAAAATTAATGAAACTAACAAGTCTTCAGGATTTGCTCTATCACCACTGTCAAGATAATATTGAATGTAGAAATTATTGAAAGTTACTAAGTGCAAAACCTCTAACTGAACTTCAAGTATTTATACCTCTAATTAAAAGTCAAGTACAAAATCTCTAGTGAAGTAGTTGTTAAACTGAACTTGATCATCTCATAATTGAAAACAATTAAAGAAAGATATTGTCAATATTCTGAAAGTTATAGTACATGGCTATTGAAAAGGTGAATTGTCACTGTTAATACCTAATAGTATATAACGTAGTGTACTTAATCTAAAATATTCTGAAATTAATTCACACCAAGAAGATTAGTTACCTTTATAAGGATGTGACAAATAATAAATTTTCAAATGATCACAAATGGATTAACAAAGAAAAACTTATAAAGGAAACAGCAAAATGACAAAGTAATTTTTTAAAAAAATTGAAAAGAAAAATAAAAAAAATAATAAAAACTGGTATACAGAAAAAAATATCAACTGTATAAAAAAGAAACACTACATCTAAATATTAACCAAGAATTAGAAAATATTAATTGGAATATACAGAGAAAAGAAAGCTCTTAAACCATTTTATTAATATTTTTTTCTATTAATTCAAGTTATAAAATAACTAGAGAAAACTCTCCTGTAGAATTATACCAAAGTTCAAAAGTAAGTGAAAAAGATTTTGAAAAATTAAGAAGAGAATAACAAACATTCAAGAAGAAATAACAAAAGGATTAAGAAAAGCAACAAGATCAAGAAGTAGTAGTTTCAGATAACAATTAAAAATAATAACAAAAGAAGAAAAAATAGAACAATAAAATTTGAAGGATCTAGTAGAAGAAAATAATCAAGAAAACTACAATATGCTTGATTTTGAAAATAACACTTCAAGTGAAAAAGAAGAAAATAGAGAACAAGAAAAATTAGATAACATACTGGAAGAATAGATCTTTTATCATTTAAACTTCAAAGATTTACTAAAGATAAAACTCAAGATCCTGAAAAATAGTTGAAAGAATTTGATAAAGTAGCAATTATTAATCAATGGAATAATGATAAAACAAGAGAAAAATTGTATGATTTTTAGAGAAAGGAGCTGAAGAATAGTATCAAGAGACATATGTAAGAGGAGATGATAATTGTTATCCTATTCTGAAAGAATTAAAAATCTCCTTCAGAGAAATATTTTGTAATTAAAGGTGAAAAAATAAATGGAGAAATCAATTAAAAAAATTAAAACAACAATCTGAAGAAGCAATTGAAAAATATCATGCAAGATTTAAAAAGATTATGAAAAAGTTAGAAGAAATAGAGGAGGAATAGAAAATATTTTATTTTACTAGAGAATTGAGAAAAGAATTATTTCTAGTAGCAAGTATGTATGAACCAAACAATGTAAAAAAATTAGTGAAATTAATTTTAAAATTTGAAGTAGCTAAGGATTTAGAAGAAGAAACAGAACCAGGAGATGAAATAAAATATAAAAGAAGAGTTAACAAGAAGAAGAAAAAAATAGTCTTTGAAAAAGAATCTTCTAGTGAAGAAGAAATACCTGTAAAGAAAACTACTAAAAAGAAAGAGGAACCAAATGAAGATCCAATAAAACAATTAGTGAAACAATTTGAAAAATTAAAAATTAAAATAGCAAAGATTAAAAAACTTCAAAGTTACAGTATTGAATGTTACAATTGTAGAAAGAGAGGTCATTTTAGAAAAGACCGTAAAAGCTTAAGAAGAAATTTCAATGATAATTATGGATACAACAATGGTAATAATAATTTTAACAAGAGTAATTATCAAAATAATAATACAAATAGAAACAATCAACAAGAAAAAAAAATGAATCAGAATGAAAATGAAAGAAAAAATAATAATAGAAATCAATATAATAACAGAAATCAAAATCAAAATAATGATAACTAAAATTACACTTCTATTAATTTTATAAGTATTGAAAAAGTTGATGAATATAATACTGATAAGGAAACAGAAGAAATTATGACATTATTAAATGAAACTTTGATAGCTTTGAAAATTTAAAAATAAATAAAAGGAAAAAATTTGCAGAATCAGAATTGATTTATAACTATAGGACTGATTTGAAAAGAAAAAAGAAAAAAACAAAAACTTAGGATCAAAATCAATAGAATGGATATTAAATAAAAACAAAAGAAAAGTAAAAAAATTTCCTGAAAAGATATATAAAGAAAAAAAACAATCAGAGTTATTATAAGGATTTGAATTTAACTTAATAAAGAAACTAAAAGAACAAAAGTTAGAAATTACATTACTACAATTATTAAAAATTAGTTCTCAAGAAAGGAAAAAACTGAAAAAAGTATTAAGAACACCAAAAGAAGCTGTTGTAAAATTGGCAAGACAAAATGATAATACAAAAACAACTACTCTGAAATGTGAAGTAATAATTAATGAATTTTGAGTATCAGCTATTATTAATAGTGAAGCAGTCACTAGTATAATTTCAGAAGATACAATGGAACAATTACAGTATGACATAAAAGAAGTAACTAATTGTAAAATTATATTAGCAAATGGAAAAAAGAATGAATTGTTAAGAAGAATTAAAGATTTTTTTATTGAAATTGAAGAAAAAACAATACTAATTAATATAAAAGTAATGAAAACTGGAGTATATCATATATTATTAAAAAATGATTGAATGATAAAAGTAGGAGCTAGTTGTGACTGGAAAAATCAAGAATTAACACTTAACTGGAGAAACTAAAGTATCAAAATTACAGTAACATATAAACAAGCAGAAAACAATCATGAAAGTGATGATAAAAAAGAACAAGTTCTTTTTCAAAAAAATTATAAATCAAAACAAGATTAATCACATTCAGATGAAATAGATAATGAAGAAAGTGATTTAGAAGAGAGATTAGAGATAAGAGAATTATCATCAAATAAATATGCAATAAACCTGAATAATTTAAAGTAAGAAAGGTAAAACAAGAACAAAAAGAAAAATTCAATAATTTAATAAAACAATATGAAAAAATATTTGTAGAAGAAATACATTAATTAGAAAATAATATGAAGAAATATTTGTAGAAGAAATACATCAATTAGGAAGGATTAATATTATTAGACATGAAATAGAGATAGAGAAAAATGTTGAACCAATTAGACAACAATATTATAGGACAAATTCTGCTAATTAAAAATATATTGAAAAAGAAATATAACGATTACTGAATAATGGAATTATAAAGAAATTATATAGTCCCTGGACTTCATTAGTAGTATTAGTGAAGAAGAAAAATGAAAAACTTAGATTTTGTATAGATTACAGAAAATTAAATAATATAACTAAAAAGGATACTCACACTATACCACAAATAGATGATATGTTAAGAATACTAGGAGAAGCACAATAGTTTACTATTCTGAATTTAGCAAGTGGTTATTAATAAGTAGAAATGAAACCAAAAGATCAACAGAAAACAACATTTGTTACAAAGTAAAGAATATATGAATTTACAATAATATCTTTTAGACTAACTAATGCTCCAGTCACCTTTCAAAAATTAATGAATACTGTATTAAATGGAATGATAAATAATGAAGTAATGGTATATTTAGATGATATAATAATTTATTCAAAAACATTTAAAGAACATTTAGAAAAATTGGAAGAAGTATTTTGAAAGATTAAAGTAACAAGATTAAAGATAAAATCAAGTAAATGTGAATTTCTGAAAACAGAATTTATATTTTTAAATCATGTAGTAAGAAAGGATGGAATAAAACCAGATCCCAAAAAGATAAAAAAAGTAAAAGATTTTTTGAGACCTACAACTGTAACAAAAATTAAAAGTTTCTTAGAACTTGTTTTGTACTATGGAAAATTTATTAAAAACTTTGTACAAATAGTTAGATCAATGAATCAATTAGTTAAGAAAAATGAACCCTTTAAATGAACTGAAAAACAAGAAGAAGTATTTAAAACATTAAAACAAGTTTTAATAATAGCATCAATACTAAAACATCTAGATTCTAATAAAATATTTTACTTAATAACAGATGAATTTGCAAAAGAATTTGAAACAGTATTAGCACAAATAGATGATGAAAGAAAAGAATATGTAGTATTATATGTAAGCCAAAGTATAGAAGGATTCAAGAAAAATTATAACCCAACAGAATTAGAACTGAATGTAGCAGTATAAGCAATAAATTATTTAGAATACAAACATTTTGTACTGCTGACAGATTACATAGAAATGCAATATTTGAAAAAAAATAATATAAAAAAAACAAAAAGTAGAATAGCAAAATAGATAGTAAAAGTTTTACCTTTGATTTTGAAATAAAATATAGGTCTGAAAAAATAAACACAAATGTAGATACCTTATTAAAACTATAGAAAATGGATGAAGAATTATATCAACAAATAATTATATATTTAAAAGAGAAAAGAATTGATGAGAACTTAAAAGAAAAAGAAAAATAACAGTTAATTAACAAAGTTAGATATTATCAACTTATTAATGAACAGTTATATAAGAGACCAAGAAAATGGAATCATAAATTACTAAAAATATTAAAACAATTAAAATTTGAAACATTAATGAAGATAATGTACACTGGTCAAAAATTAATAAAACATATACATATCGGGTACCCGATATGTGTATGTTTTATCAATTTTCGACCAGTGGTATGACCAACCTACAGTAGAACATCTAGGAATACACTAGTCAAAATTTGGCATATCATGCACTTATCATGTACCAATCATGGTGCTCAATAGGTACCCGATATACATCTTTTGACATATATCGGGTATCCGATAAGTGTCGTCATATTCCCTAATATCGAACACTTATCGGGAACTTATCGACCACATATTGGACACCTATTTTTTAGCTATTTTTTTTATATAAATCGGATACCCAATTTTTTTATTCACTATTGGGGACTTATCAGTAATATATCTCCCTCCTGATAGGTGTCCGATACTTTTATTTATTATTGAAAACTATTATAGATATCTGATA
>CAJVPK010001553.1:0-10215 GCA_910592015.1 Diversispora eburnea
TCAACCTGTGAATATGGGTCAAAATTCTTCATACACAGGCTACTTATATATGAACCAAAATTCTCCAGCCTAAATCTCTTGATACCAACTATCACATCAACTATTGAATATGGATCAAAATGATCACTTACAATTAGATTTGTCTTTAATTGAAAATTATTAATTCTTTGTAGAACTTTTTTAATTTTTATTCAAAAGAATAAAAAAAAAATTTATAACAATTCTGAGATATAAACTATTTTTTTAATTTGAAATTTATTAAATATAAAATTACGTGAAAAATTATTAAAGAACTTTAATTATATAAAAAGTATGCTTTATTGCTGCACAAAAATTTGGATTAATAAAAGTATAAGCTAGAACCCTCAAAATTTGTACACATACACTTTAAAACGTGTATTTAGATATTATTAAAAAATAAGAAAATTTGTATTATTTTAAATAAAATTTTAAAGAATTGTATTCTTTTTAATTTTTAAAAAATTAATAATATTTGAAACTCACTGGGTCGCTGATGAGGCACATATATATTAAATTATTAGTTTTAAAATTATATTATATTAATAACGAAAATAAATATTTGACAATACATTTTTAAAATCAAAAGTAGTTATCACAACTGTGTGATTTTTTATGATTCATAAATCTATGCAGCAAAAATAAATATTGACTGTATATACAACTATTTTAATAATTAATTTCCACTTTTGCAGAATTACAGAGTAATTTTAAAAAGCGAACAAGAGTTTTAAAAAAAAGTAGTAAAATCCGAATATTTAAATTAAATTAATTTTATCACAAACATATCACAAATATACATTTACGGTACTTAGACTTTTGTTGAGCAAAATAAGAACGTTCAGATTAAGATGTGTTTATTTTTATTATAATAATAATTAAAGCCTAAACATGGTAGTATTAAAAGTATACATATAGTATATATATATCCCAACAAATCCTTTGGTATTACCTTTTTAAGACTTAAGGCATTATTCCATCACACAATGAACAATGAACACTGTAAATTGTATCAAATCCTTTATCTTGTTAAGTGATTGATTGGTTCAATTCGTACCACAAGTATTTTTGTGAAAAATTTATAAAAAACCGCCCTTTTTTCTCAGTCAAGCAAAATAAGGCTTTAGCAAAAGTGTAAATAACAACATGCTAAAGAACAAATAATATATATTATATACCTCGTAAAGAAAACGTTATTTGAGTGTGTATTTAATTACTCTAATAACTAATTACTATAATACTTATCGACACGCTGGTCGAAATTCCTCGATCTTTTTTCTTTAGTTATTTTTTACATAAAATTTATTTATTCTTTGTTGTTCAGCTCACCTTTATTACGACTGAGTAATTTTTCCAAGGAACACAATCTCCTAATGTTGCATCACTTTTATGATTGTCACTCATATTAAAGATAAATAATATACGTCAACACTTTTCAAAAAGATATTTAAGAGAACATTCGAATCTTGCGCCAAATAACAAAATACAAAAATCGCGATTTGCAAAACAATAATTCTCTAAAATCAATTAAAGTAAACACCTTTTTCTATTGCATATTAAGGCATCAATTTTATTTTGCGATTCCGCTACTCTTTTCTTCTCTTAGAATCTATTAAACATATTTATATATAATTAATTAATTTCGGAAAATTCTCAATAAAAAAAAAATAAATGACCTCTCTTCTTGAATAACAAATTACAATTTTAATTAAATATGCCACTTGATATTTATTACCAAAATACTACAAACATAATTAATATCCCATTTCCTCCATCTATTAGTGTAGATGAAATTGTACAAATTCATATAAACAATGACATTAAGAATGTAAACCAAACAATGAATGCGTTTATGATTTATCGAAAAGAATATAATCACGTAGTTGCAAAATTTAATCTTTTAAGTAAAGATGTATCTAAATTTGTCAGCATTTCATGGAAAAATGAACCAGAAGATGTTAAAGACTATTATCGACAGATGGCAAAAGAAGTAAAAAAATGTTTCAAAGAAAAGGTTCCTTCTCTTTGTTTTATCAATAGTAATATAACAAATGATAATCAAGATACCTCTAATCCTTCGCTTGATATGGATCAAAACTTTCCTCCACCCCTTAATATAAAACATCCTCTTGTATCTAGAAATGATCTTCTTGAATATGTGACTATGGATGAAGAAAAATTTATGGACCATCTTTCTGAAGAAATGGCATTAACTTATAAGGCAATTAGTCAATCGTTGAAGTAAATTATTGGGTATAACTCTTGGTAAAAAATCGGCATTTTCAATTGTAGTTATTTAATTTATTTGAGAGAGATTAATAATTTGACGTTTCAAATATATAATAGATAATAAATTAAATATTTTATTAAAGCAAAAAGGTATAATCATAATATATAACGATCTGGATATTTCACGTGCCACTGCACCGAATTAAAAGTTAAAATAATTGGAATATGTACTAGTTCAAAATCAAAATTCTAGTCAATTTATTTTTATATTAAAAATATTTAAAAGCGTATTTTCAAAGGAATCATTACAAATTTCCATTTACTTATTTCACAATCATTAACAGTGGAGGATCACGAAAAATGGAATTAAAGGAATTGAATGAATTAGCAATAATAATAATACAAACATAATGAAGATATTCATGATATTAAAGATTGACACCAACACTACCACTCCATCATCACATCTTTACAATATTCACAATATTCATCAATACAACATCCACAACAACATCCACAACGATAATATTTAACATCAAATGTTACGAGTCTACCAACATTGGAATAGGTGGTAATAAATATCAGATGGTGGATTATCACAACTTCAATGAATGGTGTACAACAGATAAACGGCGCATTTGCACCTTTGCGAAAGAATTTAATTTTATACGAGTCATTTGTTCACCCTTTTTTTTCTTATTAATCCCGAAGTTGTTATTATTAAATCATAGAATAAAGGAATATTGTGCAAAGAAAAGTTTCTTTGTATCGATATTCTCAAATATCGAAAATGTAAAATAAATAAATATTCAAATATTTCATATTTTAATTAGAACATTTATAATTTTAAATGTAATGGTTTATTATAAACGATGACATTTAATTTTTGTGGCGCTGAGCGTCTCTCAATTAAAAATATAAAAAATATATAACTTATTATAAAGATGTAAATACAAAATATAAATTTTAAAATATAAGAGGGTAAAAAATATTTTAAAGAAATTATCCCTACTCGAGTTGGCACAAATTATAATTACATATCTCTAGAAACCAAACTTCCTATAACCAATCTCTCTAGATGCCATTATATGTTGTTAATTTAAAAATTTTAACTTGTAATCTCCGAACTTATTTATACTAGTCAATATTAAAAAATAATCCAAATACTAGATTTAAATAGATGAATTTACTGTGTCTCCATAGCAATAATAAGTGTTGATAAATATAATTATAATATAGTGATATAGTAATACCTAGTTTGTTAGTTTATAGAGTTCATTATTTATAATAGATAATATATAAAGTGGTATCATTACTAAATGTAATTCTACACTTTGATAAATAATATTTATATCATATACCGTGTATATATATAATATATCTGAAACTTAGAAATATATAAAGTTACGTTTTTAGAGAAAATAAATAAATTTTTAATCGAAAGAAACACTATTCATTCTATTTTCTTTAATTTAAGAATCATACTAAATACAGTCAATGTAATGAATATTTAATGTGGTCCCCATTTTTTACTCGTTATATCGAATTCATTAATTATTATTCAGTATAATTCTATAATCTTCGTACCAATTTGAAGTCCCAATTTGACTAGACACGGTGTGAGTATAAATATTTTGCAAAATGTAAATCGTACAATTGAGTAATTGGTATCAAAGAGGTTTTGGTTCATATTTATAAATGTAGGATTATGGCAGGTAGTATCCGAAGTGTTTTGGTTTATATTCAGAGAGCTAGGGCAAGTAATTTCCTGAAAGTTTTGGTTTATAGGAGGAAAAAAAGTAGGCAATATCTGGAGAATTTTGATCCATATTTATAAATTGATGATTAGAATAAATAAGATTTGAAGGTGGAAAATTGACGTCTGTAGTGTCTAGAAAGTTTTGATCTATATTTATTAATAGAGGATTATAAGGATTATAGCAGGTAGTGTCTGAAGTAATACCTAGAAAGTTTTGGTCTATAGGAGGATTTAAGTATATAATATCTGGATTCATATTTACAATTTGATGACTAGAATAAATATTGATAGGAGAATTGAAAGGAGAAGGATTAATGTAGGTGGAAGTGCCTGAAGAGGTCTGGCTGAGAAGAGGATTATGGCAGGTAGTGCTTGATGAGTTTAGCATAGGGTTGGTTTCAGTATCATTCGTACCAGCTAGATTGCAGTGAATAAACAAAGGGAATCAACTCTTTTTTTAAACTCTTTTTTTACATTTTCTGCCATAATTTTATAACGGTCTTTGATTTCGTTTGATACCCTTTTCCACGATTCACTCGCTAGTTTTGATGCATCATTCCTTGAAAGGTTAGAATTTTGGAGCGCACAATTTTTTCTATAAATCAAAAATGGGATCAAAGTACGATTAACATTTTTAAGTCCATTTTTTAAATGCATTTCTACAATTTCACGTACAATTTCATCTTCACTTGTTGACATATTTAATTAAGTTATAAAAAACAAATTTTCGTTAAGACGGGTTCTTCTCAAAATTAATTTATAATATTTTTGTTACATGATTTTAAGAGATTCGCTACTCTTTTTGACTTCATGTTAAGTTTTATTTATCTAAAATAAACAAAACTTCAATCTTGAAATAAACAGGTTGCTAACAAAAATTTGTGGTTGAGAAAGTCCCTAATAAAGAATTTGATGGTATTGATCCGTTGGAATACGTCAGAAATAAAAGCCGAAACTAAATTTAACCGTTTTGGAATGCGCCTTCCGTCCTGCGGAATCTTCTTATTTTTGTATTTGTTTTGTGTTTTATTGTGGGATAACAATTAATACGCCACACGTGAAAAGAAAATATGTACATATGCGCTAAATATAACCATTAAAAATTTTATATTAGGAAATTTTGGGGCTAAGCAGTCTTAAAAAAAAAAACTATATTTGATATCTCGACTATATATATTTATATTGCATTTATGTAGCATATATTGTGTTTGTGGCGTTATTCAGTTAATAAACACAAGATTAAAAAACGAGAAAGTTTTGTAAGTCTGAAATACGACATGGTTTTATATATTCTTTATATTTTAGCTAATACAAAATGTTGGGAATTAAAAAAAAATTTCATTTTGTGTTTTTTATATTTATATTTTTATATATTCTTTATAATTAAAAAAAAGAATTTTGCGTTCTTAAATATACATTCCTTTATATTTCTAGACTGATATTTCAATATAAAAAGAATTATATATTCATTATATTTCTAAATTATATATGAGAATCAAAAAAAAATATTTATATATTAATATAAGTTTTAATACAGATACAGATTCAATAATATAATAATTGTATTAATAATTAATGTTGTTATGTACACTTTCAAAATAATTTTTAGACCTTCACCAAATAAGGAAATCGGATTTTACATAATAAATGTTAAAATGTATTATATAGTACATTATATAATGTTATATAACGCAACGAATATATTGTATTGTATAACGCAACGAATATATTGATTGTATAACCGAACGAATGTATATATGTACTATAAGATTTTTTATACAAGATCGGAAAAATAATTATGAATTTAGAAGATCTTTATTTTTTTATTGGCTAAATAAATAAAATATACTACATACAGTATATCAAAAAAATTTTTTTTTAATAACTTGCTGTCTTTGTTTTTTTTATCATATTGAAACTTCTAAATGACAAAGGTTGAAGAATGTTATTATAAAAGAATGCCGAAAATATCATTTTATCATTAACGGAATGTATCAACCAAATAACTACATTTTGTTTCATAAGAATTATACAATAGTTACGTTATATACATCAAAATACACCAAACGGCTGCATATTAAAAAAAAGGAAAAAAATATTAGAATAAAGAGCAATTCAATATAATAAAATATAATAAATCAACAGATATAATAATTAATATAATGTCAAAAAAAAGGACCAAACAAATTCTTCGCAGTCTTGAAATACGAAACAAAACATATATGTGTGTATATTTTTTTTTTCATTTTTATTTAATATTAATTAATATATAGTTAATTGATCTCTCGATTATATATATTTAAATTCATTTTCATTTATTTATTTATACATGAAATTTTTACATTAAATTATAAAAAATTAAAATTTACATTATCCACAAATGTACAATAAATTTCCATATAACTAAATATATATAAATATATTAATAAAAGTTTATTGGAGCATGACTCCCGTTGGAAAAAAAAAATTTAAAAAATTAAAAATACTGGAAAATAAAGCTTGTTTGCCTACACAGAAACATTTACATTGTAAATATTTTTGATAAAACAACTAAAATTATCATTAAATATTAAGCGTCTATAATCTACGCTTAAAATGCTTAAAATAAAAATAAAAACTCAAAACTTTACATCTCTTGATATTTCTAGTATTAACTTTTCTTTTGATGCTTTTATTAAAATTATTATTTAGATAAATTGTATAGGTTTATTAATTTCTATTCTTTATTAATAATAGTAATTATTCAAAAATTATAAATATCAGTATCCATTATGATTACATATATAAAAATGGTAGAAACTGGATTATTATTGTCTTATAACAAGAAGAGTTATTAAATTTTATTATTATGTAACGCATCAAATAAGTTATAAAAAAATTTCTAATCTCGAATCCATTAATTTATTATTGTGTCGAAAGAACGACAAATAATATTTAATTATCATATTTCTTTTCAAAATATAGTATAAGTTAAGTTAAAATTAAAAATAACTATTGTAGTATTCCATTTTAAATATAAATCTAAAGATTCCTTGTTGATAAGTTTAACCAATTCTACAAAAAAAAAAAGGCCAAACAAAATCTGATGTATTTATCTTCATTCATATTTATAATTGTATCATGTTTTCACTATATAATATAGTCATTAAATTGGCAATAATTGAATATACGTTATTGCCAAATCTTTAAAAAGGTAATTCATAAATTCATCTTCATCCGTAGTCAGACATTCATAAAGATCATTTTTAAAATTACCAAAGGGTTCGAGTAGATAACGTCTTGATCCACATTAAAAAAAATGGATAATTAGAGTAATTAGTGATGATCCAGATTGAGAGGTGGAAGAAATATGATTCATATTAAATGAAAGATTAGAGGTATCTAAAGGGACGTAGTTATCATTCGTACTATCTCCGTAACTTGATTACTATTGATGAAACAAAAGGTCCTTTTCTTTGAAAAATTTTTTCACTTTTTTTTTCCACGGGTCGGTAACATCTTCTAGCTCATTTTGACATGAAATACTAGAAGATTTAGAAATATCTTTAAGTTCATGTGCAACTATATGATTATACTCTTTTCGATAAATCATAAATTGATTCATAGTTTGATTGTTCTTTATTCCATTTTTTAAATGAATTGTACAATTTCATTTACACTAAAGGAACTGTTATTAGGTTTACATTATTATGGTATTAATATTTGACATAATTTTTTTTATTGAGTTTCTCAAAATTAATTTATAATAAATAAATATATTTAACACGCAGATTCAAAGAGAAGGTAAGAGAAGTTTAGCAGAATAAAAAATTAAAAATTTTATTTTTTTTTATATGCAATCAAATTAAGAAAAATAATAGTTTTTTATGTAGTAACTGCTGTGTGCTTACGATTAGTGTTAGATAATTATTATTTATACTGTTATTTAAATGCTCCGTAAATCGCGATTTTATTATTAAGTTTAATACATTTTGACAATCAAAAGTGGTTATCACAACTGTGTGATTTATGATTCATAAATTTATGCAGCAAAAAGAAAAATTTACTGTATACAAAATCCGAATATTTAAATTTAATTTACATATATCACCTATCACAAATATATGTTTAGTCTTTTGTTTGCCAAGAAAAAAGAAATTCAGATTGGATGTGTTTATTTTTTTTTAATCTTGCATTAAATTTTATTGGTTATAATCTAAATTTATTGCTACCCAAGTTTCGGCGACATATTTTTTCCGAAAAAAAGGACTTAAACATGCATATAACATTTGTATATTAAATTTACTTAATTTGAAAATGGCCTAAATGATTTAAATAAATATAGAAAAATATATGTGACCATAAATGCCTATTCATTCCATTCATTCATATATGTTTCCAAAAATTTCTTGCGTTAAAACGGTTCGTATCAGGTCAGGAAAGTGCACGAGCGCGTTGGTCCTGTCCCATCTGTTCAGAAATGGTATGTTGAGATGCACCTTATAATTTAATTAACTATATTACCTAATAATTACGTGGACAAATATTGTACTTCAGTCAGATGGAATGTACTCACAGTTGTCAACCTGGTTAAACCTCTTCCAATTCATCTAATCCAAATTCAATTCCAATAATAATAACATTAATGGAACATCCTACCACCATCCTTCTAATTCCATCACTATCATTAACACCACTAGTAATAATACATCTTCTATTAGACAACGTAGAAAATCTCATAATTTAAAAGCATTAAGAAAAACTTCTTCATATAAATCATCTTTTTTAACTGAAAAAATATAATAAGAATAACAATATGAATAACAATGCAATATAAATAAGAATAATAATTCTTTAAGAATTATTATTCCACAAGTTTTACCCATTCTTGACAAAATAATAATGATTTTAATAATCGTTAGAAAATTCAAAATTACTTACTTCCAGTCATTTGATATTAATGTCATGTTATAATGTATAAAACGAACCAATGAATGATACTTTTTTTTGAAATGGCACAAAATATAAACGCATTGCCGAATTTGTATGTCAATAACTCTTTCGGTCACAAAATTGTAAACTAATAAAATATTTTAAAAATATAATTATTAAAATTTGTCAGATGAAAAATGATTTTATCCATTATTCCATTATTGTACGTGAGATACTGTGGTGCATAATTACCCGAAAATGATAATTACCTATGGGGTTATTTTCTCGTTCACATATTTAATTTTTTGTTGTTTCTAGTCACCTAAAAATTGAAGTCTCTATGAAAATAATAAATATATAAGCAAGAGTAATACCTTATCTGGTTGAACTGACTTTTATAGAGTTTATTATTTATTCATAATGATATTGCTTGATATAGTGATACTTCGAATGTTTTTGACCCATAATATTTAAACATCACTATATGTATGTATATAATGTATCTGAAAATTGGCAACATCCAAGGTTACACTTTTATTAAAAAAAAAAAAATAAATACATTTTGTAATCAAAAGTCAAAAATCATACTAAAATAAAGTAAATTATTATATGTACAGAATAACGTTAACCCGATGAATGTGCATATCTGATATTAAATAGTACCAGATTTTCTCTAGTCATTATTTTAACCGAATTTTAAATTATTTTCGTTATAATAGGAAACAGAAACTGTTGTAATATTTGGGTACATGAATCACGTGAGTGGACAGAAGCTACCCAACGAAAATTTTGAATTCGTTAATTATATTGGTTCGTAATCAAGCAAGTGATCAGAACGATGTGGCAAATATCGGGTGACAAATATGGGTTCTCACGAGGGTATTTAATAAAAATCGAAATATTCGAACGGTGTGACACACGATGATGAATACACTGACCATTCCAAACAACAATTTATTTTTCTTTGATTTGTTTAAATTTAAATTTCACAATATTTTATATTAATAGTGTAAACATTTTTTAATAATATTAAATTAATTCAATAAATAAATAGTTCATATCTAAAAATTGTTATTGTTATAAAAAAAAATTTTACATTTTTGAAGAAAAATTAAAAAAAATTCTGTATGGAATGTTCTCAACATTTACAAAAAATTAAAAATTTTCTAAAGTTTATTATTAATTAAAGAAAAATCTATTCATAAGTGATAATTTTTGATTTATATTCAATAGTGAAGAATTTGTTCATATTTAAGTGGTCAGTCTACGGAAAATTTTGACCCATATTCACAGATTGT
>CAJVPK010001554.1:0-10199 GCA_910592015.1 Diversispora eburnea
ACTCATCCAGGTGTCACTGTCATCTTTCTATTCTCCCTTGTGACCTTCGTAACCTTCCGCAATCCTCGTACAGCATTTCCCGTGGCATTCGTGCCACCTCAGTATGCTCACGAAATTACTTTGCCACAATATATCCGTTTCGTATGTAGGGTTTGATGGTCGGTAACTCTTCACTTAATTTGAGATAAATTTGTGCTTTGAATAGTTTAGTTGTGCATATAATTTAATAGGTGGTTTGTTTGGTTTATAGTTTCAGTGAACTTTTTTGCTTTATCATCTGTGAATAATTTTTTGAGTTCGATTTTGTGCTTTCCTGCTAATTATTGCTGCAGAGTGATGTATTGTTTTAACAAATTTTTTAATTGGCTCCTCAATTATTTCCTTGTTAAAGTTAGGAACAAACAGGATTTTAACTTGGAAAGACCATTTGATTTTAATTTTGTTCTGTTTTGAATTGTTGTGTTCATAATTGCACTCTAATCTTATATGACATCACTTGTAACTTTTTTGTCTGACTATTCTATTTATGGCTGACAGTAAATCTTTGGTTTGTGAATTTCTCCGTACTTTTCAGTTCCACTTTAAGCTTTGTGTAATTTGTTTGTATGCAACTAAGCTATCCGTTTATATTTTCACTTTTGCTTTGTGTGGTGTGTGGTTAGATGCTGAGTACCATTAGTATTGCGAAGATTTCTGTTTTGGATACTATGGTAAACGATAAATTCATTACTAGTTCGGTGAACAACCATCTTTTTCTTGTTTGTCCCCTTTTAAATTTATCTGTTCTAGATTCATCTATATAGCATGTTAGGTCTGTGTAATGTCTTATTATGTCTTTGTAGTTTTTCAATTGTTTTAGGATCTCACGGTTGTGTCATATATCGATTCTAGCCATTCATCTTTAGGTTGGTTGTAGATTCTTTTGGTCCTATCAGTTCCATGTATTGAAATTCTTTGTAGATATTTTGTCTTGTTCTTTTTCTTTCTTGTCTCTGTTGTATTTCAAAATATTTTCAATATGCATACTATCTTATGTAATTCAGACACGTTTCTTATCTGTTAGAATATTTTGTTGAGAATTGGTCGAATATATTTTATCTATTTTCAAATATGATAACTCTTTAATATTTCTTATTTCAATCAAACATTTGTTTCTTTTATTTGCTTTGTCTGTATCTTCACATCCCTCAAAAAGTCTTAACGTGTCTGTTTTATTTCCTTCTAGTATTATTTTTTTATAATGTTTCAAATAGACATCATTTATTTATTTTATTTCTGCTATCATCCTTGTTTAGGCATATCATTTTCCCCATTATTGTTACATTTTGTGTCTTTAAAGGCATACCATTTTTTAAGCTTGATTTCTTCATTAACACGTAAAAAAAATTCTCATTGTATTGCATTGATCCTGTTGATTTTAACACTAGCATGCATCATTCATTATTGATATGCACAAATTTTATATTCTTCCTTGACGAATGTTTAGACTTTTTCTGAGTTGAGACCATTCCTTAATCTTGAAGTAAAAGTCCAATAATTGTGTTTTCTTAATTTTTCACATGTTTTATATATTCTCCTTTTGTCTATATACTTGATATGTGGTATTTTTCCGGATGGTATTGCAACCATTCTGTTTATATTTTTGGGAGCTGCCATCTTATTGTCCGGAGGACACTTTGTAGTGTGAAAATCTCAATCACGTATGTCCGTCTGTTTGGTTTTGAAGATCTGATTGGTTGTCTAAGATTGTTTATTCCACGTGTATCATTTGTTTATCCAATGACATACTAATTACAAAAAATAACTTTATGAACGTTAAGCTATTAAAATAAAATTAATTTTACTTTTTTAATAAAATATTTACTTCTCCGGACCTACAACTGTTCCCGCTTCCTAGGTTTACACTTCTTTACATTGTGTATAATGTCTATTGACAAATTTTTGTTCATAAGCTACCACTCTGCTTCATCCATCTGTAAAATTTTTTAGAAAACCATGTCTTGTTTTTATCTATCCTACAACCTTATCCTTGTGGTCGCCACCCAATGTACTTTTGTTATACAACCTACGGCTTAGCGCATTTATGTGTTGTTTCATGTCATAAAGGCTATAACCGTGTTTGGAAATGAATAAACTAGTTATGGCATGTCCCACATGTTTTATTGTCGCGAAGAATTTCGAGTTTATTAGACTGATTGAACTTAAATATAATATTATGGAAAATAATGTTCTTAAATCTTTTTTCCCAGGTGTTTGGCTTGTAAATTGGGTATATTAATGTATTTACGGATGTTTCTGAAATTAATATCTCGTTGAATATCTTACTCGGTTCTTCCATATATTCTTCAGATAGTTTCTTCTAAAGTTCATAAGGGAAACCGTTTCTCACAGTGCTTTATCATTGGCAGTTGTTTTTAGAATATTTCTTATTTCCTCCGTCGTTATTCTTTCTTTATGGGTTTATAGATCTCTGTTTGTATTTTTTGTTTTGGTTCGTATTCACTTTTCCATTCTGTATCATTTTCTATATCTTTTGTTGATTGGCATAATGCCCATTTTTTTACGAAGACACTACTAATTTTTTTATTTAAACGGGATCCATTGATAACATCATCTCGTTGGACGTATGATCTTTTACTGTATTTGTTTCTAAAGTTTGTCTGTGTCTACCGAGTATTTTATTTATTAGTTGCTTTTTATTTGTCGTGAAAAGATATTGTTTTTCTGTTATTTTACGTTGTATTTGTGATTTTTATGTATTCTAATCTTAATGGATTGTACTAAATTGTCTTTTATTTCTATTCGCAAAGATTTTGAGTTCCTTGTGCGTTTTGTGTCCCTAGCTGTATCTCGTCTGAATTATGCTTTTCTATACTATATTTAAGCTATAGCTATTGATCAACTGTTGTATTTTGTATTTGCTTTTTCCGGTTTCTGTTTTTTGTACGATCAATTATTTTATAATTTGGTTTGTCTTTCTTATTCTAATAAAGTTTACTTATAACGAGTTTTGATTATTTAAGAATGATTCAGCGACGTATTGTGTCTTTTTATTTTTTTTAAATACTTTATTTGCTGCTTTGTTGACATATTTTTTATCTTCAATTGTTCCTGTTTTCGATAAATTTGTCTTCTCTAGTGTTCTTATATATTCTTCCTACTGTTTTTCATTAGATTTTTGAAGCACATATTTTTTTTTGTATAGACTTTTAAGCGTGCATTGAAACGTTAGCTGTTGAATTCTATTCGTTAATTTTGCCGATATGCCTTTTTGATCAGCTTCTCTGTGTTCTTTAGCTGAGAAAATCATTCTGCTGTATTGCAAGTCACTTGTTCTGGACCGAGTTCCATATTTGATCAATCCTTGAAGTTATTCCCGTTGTCGGAAATTCCCAAGTATAATAGATGTCTATGGGTCCATTCTGGAAATTTACTTCAAATGTGCCTTTCGAAAGATTCCTGGAAGGGCGTTCGGTCCAGTGTTGAGAATCGCGTTCCGTTAAAATCTCACATTACTATGATATAGTGGTTGGGTTTCTATCAAAGCATTATGTTTTTTCTTTTATCCATGATTCAATCTCTTTTTGCAGTTCTTTATTATCCTGCTTACCGATATTGGGTATTATACCGTGATTATTCGTTGTTTTTTGTTTCTTTTAAAGGCTAGATCTGTTAACAAAATATCGTCTTCATATGATGTTGTGTAATATAAATGTTGTGCTAGTTCCATTCTTAATACTAATCCTATTCCTCGTACGTTCCTTCCAGTATGATGAGTAAACCCTTTTGATTTTTTTATTATTTAATACTTTTGTGTAGTTCCGTTTTGAGCAAGTAATATGTCGTTTTTTGTGTATATTTTGTTTCGGCAATTCCCATGATGTCAATATTTTTCGTATCTTATTAGGTTAAGTATTTCTTTTTGTTTCAATATCGTGATAATTCCTCTGATGTTTAGTGTTTTTGCAATCATTATTGATTTGGTCGTGTCATGTATTTCATGTTAGAATATGCAAGAATATTGAAGTAACTACAATTGAACTGGAATGCCATTCATGTAAATTCAATAGATATGTAATACATATCATTTTTAAATTACGAAATAAATTTTATAAATCTTTTGATCGCTTTAATTTTATAATTTTTTATTATTTTTGAAAATGCTCTTACCGTATTGAAAATAAAGTCAGTAATAAGTAATTATTATTGAATAAATTAATATAAAAAGGAAATGATGCAACTTCCTATCCTAGACTTTCTGAATGATCCCTTCCACAATTCTTATTCTGATCAAATCAATGAACAGGTGCAAAGAAAAAAGGCAAGAAATTAAAAGAAAATAAAGAGTTCTTACCTAAAACTAAGAAACTCATACCACCAGCCAAAAAACCAAAATCCATTTGTGTCAACCCTGCACGAGTCAAGAAACTAAAAACTAACAATAAAAAGAACAAATGATTATAAAGAAATCTTACCTAAAAAATGCATCATAATGCACAAACCAAATATAATAAAAAAAAGGCTAGTATGAAAAAAGAAGGTTAGTAAAAAAAGATAATAACTAAATGATCAGTCAGTTAGTAATTGTCCTCATAAAAAATTATCTGCACAAGCTTTGTAGACGATCAAAATAAAGAAACAAGCAGCAGCAAAACAAGAACAGACCTCGCTGAAAATAAAAAAAAATGGGCAATAAATATTTTGCTTGAACAATAAATACCTGCCAAAACGTGGCTTCAAAACAATAAATAAAACAAAATACAAAAAACAAGCAGCAGATATTTCGCTTACCAATAAATAACTGCCAAAGTGTAACAAACAGACTCTGTTGAAAAACAGAGCCATTAATCACTTGAAATACTCACAAAAAATAATTTCTGTTTACCAACGAAAAATAAGTGAGCAGAAATGTTTTTCAAGAAAATGAAAAAAAAAATTGAGGATCGAGAAAGATATAAATGACATATATTGGTAAGATTTATTATATTTAGGCTCTAAAAAAAATCACTTGCAGATACAGTACACAAAAAAAATGCTTCACAATTACATCATTTGGTAAAATTTTCAATTACATCATAATTATCATTTTTTATACTACTTGTAACACAATAGATTATCGTTGATTATTATGAGTAAAAGTCATGAGGTATTAGAACCCAGAAATATACATTTAACTATAATTACATACATACAGTATGATAAAATATTTAATATAATCTAAGATATTATTACTGTAATGTATGCGGAAAATGAAATTTTAATGTATAAAAACAAATCAATAAAAATAAATATTAAATCGTGTAAATTGTAAATTTTATTAATAGAACTTCAAAATGAAGAGAGAAAGATCTCCAAGCGAAGTTTCCCATTTACCACCATGTAAAAGAATCATAATTAAGAGATCTCCTGAAATTATGGCTAAAAGAAAACTGGAAACCTTAGATAAAGCAAACACCATTCTTAAGGTAATTAATTCAGCATTTTAAAACTCAAATAAATTAAATCAATGAATTTCGAATATTATAAATTTCTAATTATATTTTTTAATATTTATTTATTTCAAGTCACTATTTGCAACAAGAAAGAATCAAATGACTTTCTCAATCCCATCTTTTTCTGAAGTCAAAATTAAGAAAAGAGAAGTAGTAGGTCATAATAATAATCACGATAATAATAATAATGTGGAAATGCAAGATGTGAGATCTACCAGCTTCCAAACTATGGATAATGAAAATTCAGAAGTTCATCATTTATTATATGAATGTAAAAGAAGAAAGGCCACCCAATATAAGCATAGGAGCGAAGAAGCATCTAGGGACAAAAAGTTGGATAAGATTTCAGATTATTTGGAAGCATTTCTTACTTACGCTGATGCTTATTACAACCAACGTGAAGCTTACAAAAATGGTCATTGTTACAATACTTTTTTAAACCCTGAAAAATTCTTTGATGCTGTCTATATTTGTCTCAGGGGAGGAGACCCAAAACTAATTGGAGGATTGAAATACCTACATTCCCTTGTAATTAAATCATATTATGGTATCCAACTTGAAAGATGCCTTGAAATGTTGAAAAAAATTCCAGATGGTAGTGCAGAATTCAACAGGTTTGTATAAATTATTTATTATTAATTTATATATTGTTGCATTTCATTTAACATTAATATTCTATAATAATTTTATTATGTAAATATTTAATTAGTCATATTGATACAATAAACAGTAGTATCAAAGAATGTAACAAGAAGAATGTAGAAGCACACCAATTATTTGATACAGCCAAAGAACTTTCCGGGGATAAAAGCCTAGATGCTTCGAATAGTTTGGAAAAGGGTAGAAACTATGTCAGAGAAATAGTAAATAAGTGGAGGGTGAAAAAGGGAATTAATTTTGTAGCAATTTAATTCTAGTTTTTATTTTTTATTTTATACATTTTATATCTATTATATATATATATTAATAAACTTATCATTTGATTATAAATAATTATTTGAGACAATGCTCTGTTAATTTACTTGGCACAATTAGTATGTCTTAAATATAATGAAAAAATAATTTTCGTGAAAGAATATATCAGAAATGTTAATAAGAATAAAAATAATGATTAATAATAATCTCAAACTCAAATTTATATTTTAAAATTTTTAGTACTTAATCCTTAATCATAAAGATAAAGTTGTTAGCCTAAAAAATAAAATTGTTATCCAGTATCTAAAAAATATTTATCAGCAATGTAAAAGTATGAAGACCAAAAAAAAAAACAATGTTCTTCTATGAAAAAGTCAAAGATAAGGCTTGTAATTTCAGGATCATTGTAATGAATCTACTAATCCGTTAATTTATAAATGAGAGAATAAATAGCAACAACTATTTATTACACAGAAATAATATCAACAAATATTATTCCAACAAAATATAGGTTATAAATAAATTAATTGACAAGAACTTGCTTGCCTCTTTATTTTCTTATGCCTTTATATAATGATAAAAATACATAATTATAAATATAGATAAATATTATTACATATCTTAGGTTCATAGAACCTTTCCAGAATAGGCAACATAATATATAATATAAATATAAAAAGAATAAAAAGATACATGTGAGTTAATTAATAAGAATATAAATAGAAATAATAAATATAATTCACATGTACAAAAATAGATTAAAATGATTATCACATTTCTTAACATGCTTTCAGCCTGATTCTCCATGTGAAATCATTAATAATATAAATAAAAGAAAAATAGAAAAAGAAAGAAAAAGAAAATAAAATTAGAAATAAGTCTACATAAAACTACTGTGGTAAATTATGTCAACAGACAAGAACTGCTACAATCATAGTCCATTGATCAATTACACCAAAACATTCAAGTAAAGGAAGTTCTTATAAAATAAATAAAAAGACAAATATAATAACAAATTCATCAGGAATGAGTATGGAAAATGGCAGTGGATGTTCAAGACAGTCAACAGCAATTTATAGAACTAGACTTAAGAATCCTAAAGTCAAAGGCAACAAGTAGTCTGGCTACAAGAACATTATTGCAAATACTTATGAACCAAAACCTAGTACAACAGCAGGCACAGGAAATTTGAACAAAGAAACAAAAACCTCAGAGACAAATACAAATAACATGGAGTTATTGTCAGTAGAAGAGAATTTATTATTAAATCAAAATAGTATAGGTGAAAAAAATACAGATAATAATATGAAGGCAATTGATAATACAAAAAAAAGATGAAAAAGGTAAAGGAAAAGAAATTATTATTGAAACAGAGAAAGAAAATAATGAAACAAGTGAGCAAAATATTACAAACACAGAAATAGATGATAATGAATAAGTAAACTCAAAAGATAGTTTTTTAAGTGAACATAAGGAATGGAGGAAAAAAATTAATTTACAAAAGTATAAAGTATGGATTAAAACAGGAGAAGTTCATAGAAAAAACTTAAAAGAAAAAATTGATATGATAGCAAATTTATTAAATAAAAACGAAATTAATATTATTACAATCAAAACTGAAAAAAATTTGGAAGATAAAAAACTATATATTGCAATATATCTGGAAAAAAAGGAAGATATGGAAAAGGCATGTAAAATCGAAATTGAAGGAATACAATTAAATGATAGGTCAACTCTAACAAGAGCAGCAATAAACCAAAATAAAAAAACAAATAAGAAAAAGGAATTAAATTCTGGGATATACCAATTGGCATGCAGAAACAAGAATTTAAAAGTATGATAAAAAATAAATTTGGAAATGTAACCTCATGCAGTATGAGTATAAGAGGATTGTGGTTATCTGCAATAGTACAATTTAAGAAAGAAGATATAGTTGAAAATCTATTTATAGAATGGTCACAAATTATTGGAAAAGAATCATGCAGAGTAAAGTCACTCACATGTAATTTTATTGAACTTAAGGAAAGAGGTAAATATACAGTAAAGATCATCAATTTACCACCTGATATTACAGCACAGGAATTATATAATATAATAAGTCCTTTTGGTACCAAAACATGCTATTTTTCACGAAATTTATATGGGAAGAAGAAAAAAATGACTATAGCATCTTTTGAGAGTCAAGAAAGAAAGATCAAGTTATAAATTTTGAATGGATTGCAGGAGAATATAGAGTTAAAATAGTGGATACAATTTTGAAAATGTGTTACAGATGTCATGTGGAAGATCATTTTGTAATTAGTTGTCCTGTGACAAAAAAACAAAGGGAAATTAGTAAAAGAAAAGTAAGAGATTTTGAAAAATATAGGTAATTATATAAAAGACAAAGGTCATAACTATAGATGGTGCCAAAATTAGGCCAGAATTATGGCATTACAGTATTACGACAGTTGAAAATGTTTTTGGCATTACCTTTCAAAATTCAAAAATGCCAAAAATAATTTCAGCTGCCATTATTATTTTCAGCTGCCATAATTATTTTTGGCTGCCGTAATTATTTTCAGCTGCCATTATTATTTTCAACTGCCATAATTATTTTCAGCTACATTATTATTTTTAGCTGCCATTATTATTTTCAGCACCATTATTATTTTCAGCTGCTGTTTATACCTGCCACCCAAATTCAAAATCCAAATGCCGAAATCCCAAATGCCAAAATCCCAAATCCCAAATCCCAAATTATGATTAGTATTTTTTGCCAAAATCCCAAATCCCAAATCCCAAATACTAGTAATTTGGGATTTTGGCATCCCAAATCCCAAATGATTTGGGATTTGGGTAACACGTATACTGCTGTTATTATTTTAGGCTGCTGAAATTATTTAGGCTGCCAAAATTATTTGATTGGTCAAAATTTGTATCATAACCATTTTATTTTTATTACAATAGATGGTTGGGTTAGGTGACTGTGACACAAAAAAAATTTCTGCGGATCTTGTGAATATCATATAATAAAAGTCTATCAAATAAACAAATAAATTTGTTTTAATACTATTTTTTCTATCTACATACTAACATCTATTTTTATTGAGTTTTGACATAAATAATAGTAGGTTTTTCCCTTTGATTTTAGCAATTATAGTTTTTTTTTTGATTTTGGCAATTACAAGTCTACTAAATTGGCTATTTTTATTATAGATTGATAGGATTAAAAATAAACCAAAATTATAAGATATTTCAAAGTTTAGGAAGGTTAATAGGAGTATTGTGATGTTTATTTTATTGTTTCTTTGTGCATACAGGTACTAACTACTGTTTTTTTATTATTTTTAGATCAGTTTTTATAATTAAATCAAGTGGCGCAATACCATTTATAGATCTAGAGTCTAGATTCTAGAAAAGAAAGAAAAGTAATTTCAAGGTTTAAAAGGAATTTATAGAACTAAAGGTAAGTATATTTAATTTGTTTTATTATTTCTACTAGTTTTCAAGTAGTTGGGTCAAGTTTTTATTATTTTCAGAGGACCTAGATTATTAAATTAACTGATAATTATGATTTTACAAATGATAATGGAGAGAATTTACAAGTTGAAGAAATATTAGATTTTATTAAATTTTCAGATGAAAATAATAATAATAATAATAATAATAATATGATATATGTAGTAATTGAAGATAATGAAGATTATGATATTAATGAAATAATTAATGCATCTGCAAATATTAATAATTAATAATTTTTAATATGATAACTTCTTTTTTATTTTAATTTTAAATAATATAATAAACTTT
>CAJVPK010001555.1:0-10177 GCA_910592015.1 Diversispora eburnea
CATTAAGTCGCCATATGCTTTATTAGGAAATTTAATAGGTCCCGCTTCACAAATATCATTATTAAATGAGTAATTTTTGACATCTTCAGATAATTCCACGTTCTCAAAAAAGGGACCACGGGAATAGCTAGCATTACTAGTTAAAGATACGTCTTCAACCTCAGCATCATATGAATCATCTTCACTTTCATATTCGCCTTAGTGGTATAATAGCGAGTCTAATTAGACTTGCTATTATACCACTTAGTGTGAACTATAACCCACCCGAGAATGACATGCATTTTGCTTTTTAGGCCACACTCGAGTGACGTGCATTTTGCTTTTTAGGCCGCACTCGAACTGGTATATATCGGGTGTTATATAGGTTACATTTGTATCGTCGCTTGAGAGCCATTGAGACATGTGCTTGTGCGACGTGCATTTTGCTTTTGCCTCGTCATTCGAGTAATGTGCATTTTGCTTTTTAGGCCGCACTCGAACTGGTATATATCGGGTTGACAATTTGCGTGTGATCTGATGACAAAGGTTAGCCACATGGGTAAAAAATATATCTGATGATGCATTCAGTCACGTGTCGTCATTTGTGAACTCGATGTGAGGTCTAATTTTTTCAAATAATATAAGTAAAATGCATACTCTATAGTATTATTTATATCTAAAGAAATTGTTTCTTCATCACTTTGAAGAAATTTTATAAGTTTTGCTTTTACGTCATTTTCAATTTTCTACCAATTTTGATTAATATCGTCTTGAGAACTCATTTTGTATACTGCATAGAATATTTAATAGAAAAAATAATGTTATCGGTTACATGTTGTCAAGTATATCGCGAAAATGCTATCAAATCATGCTATCAAATTGTAACCTAGTTATGTCTTAGTTACATTTTTATTATCTAAAGATTTATATTTTTATATAATAAAAAATGACGCATGAATGTACTTGTCTATTCGGTCACGATCAAGGTGAAATTTGTGAAAATATCTATATAGAACCTGAGGAATATAATCATCGAAAAGCTAAAAGAATAGTACCATGCTCTGACTGTGGTAAACCTACTGGGTCAATTTCTGGTCGTTGTCCTTTACATACTAGAGAATACTATGATAGACTTCGATCAAATGCACGAAAAAGAATTATGAGGAAATAATAGATACCTACTCTGGCATATATCTGAAAACATATGTCGAGATAGTGTATTCTTCCATTTTTTATATATAATATATTCGAAGATTATTGCTAAGCAATGACCCTTTGAGTCTACACCACCCTAATCTACCTGAAAACATGTCATCAAAAGTGAAGTGTTCTCCCATATTTTATATATAATATTATTGAAGATTACTTCACCTTGACCTACCCGAGAACATATCATTGAATGGGTAGTTTCTGCAATTTTTCTTATGTATCAGAGACACTAGCTCCACTATATATTATTAACGCATTTACCTACCATGGTCACATACCCGCAAACATATCTGGAAACATGTCATAAAAAAGTGAAGTGTTCTTCCATTTTATATATAATATATTTCTGAAGATTACTTCACCAACCCATAGAATTACTTGATTATTGAACATGCGATCCTTCATAATTATTTCACTAAAACTTGATACAATTTTTTTGATGGCATTTACTATCTACTGAAAAATTAATTTAAACTTTTCCAAACTATACTGTAATAATATAATCGAACAAAGATTGATACATACCAAATAAAAAAATGAAAACACACAGCGCACAAGAGATCCAGTACGGGAGCGGCGACAGTGATGACTATTCAAGTGACTCCGATAAATATAGTGATAATATATCCAAATGTGAATCAGAAAATTGTAGTGACTATGGCTCTGACTATGAGTCAGATACTGAAACAAGTACTATCAAGTCCCTAATATCCCACCTCCTTAAAGTAGAAGAACAAATGTCTAATTCGACAATTTCCACAGATCAAGTAGATCCCACATATTCTAGAAGGCAAGAAAAGTTCGATAATAAATTTACCCAGATGGATCTATTAAATAGAATCCACGGAATTGCTTCCTCGTCCGCTAGAGATATGTCAAACAATAAAGGTTCGTTGGAGAATATACATTTATGGGACTATCTCTTACATAATGATAAAGCGAAAGAAGGAATCAGTCTACTCGATGCGTATACGCGAGAAGAGTTAACAGGTAAATTAGTTATTCAGGTGGAGCAAGGTGAATACAAAAAATTCTCAGTTGTAGATGATATCTCAAAAGTGTATAGTTTATCTGAAATACACGAAAGCATTGATGGACAAAGACCTCTAAAACCCGTTATTGATATCGACGCCTCTAGTGAAAAAATGGGATTAGAAAAGGTTAATGCTAGAAATATATTCATTCGTACTTGTTGTTCATTTATAAGAGTATTATATCGAATTCTTGATTGTAGTTGGGAAGAAATTCTCAAAGGACTGATAATGCTACATCTTCCGATTCCAGCAAATGCAGTTACCATCTCCTGTACATACCAGCTCTCCTTATTGATTATCAGGAACTCAAAGAATTTACAGAATTAGTATATAGATTAACTGGAGAAAAATATGGAAAGTTTTTTGATAGGGGGTTGTCTGGTCACAATTTTAATCTTCGCCTTATTGGTTCTGCAAAAAAAGATCGCGTGAAGTGCATTCTCCAATACTCACTAGATAATGGATGGAATAATCTCAATGACACTAGAGTTCAACCACCTACTAGTTTGAAATATGAAGTAAGGCCCGTATACTTAATATAGAAAAAATAAATAATCCGAAAAAAATAATTGTGGGTTATGATGCGTTAAAAAAATATGCGAATCTAGTTTTGCATACATATCCTGATTATCTTGGAGGCTGGGATATCGAAGAAAGAAATTCAGAATGGGTTGTATATTTTAATTGAAGAGCATATCTAGAATGCCCACTATGTGAACACACACATGACAAGGACCAAAGATGACATGGACATGCATTGGAAAGTAGTTCATTCATTGTGAAATGCTTCCAGCAAAATAGAGATAAATTGGAAAAAATTTTCAATAACCCATCTATTGTAGAAAATATCTAGTAAAAAAATAAAAATAATATTTCTCCACCCATTTCTCATAAAATAAAGGATCCAAAGTTTCCATGGCCATTCTTAGAAATGCCAGCTTGGGCTAAATGCGATTTCCCTCTTACCGTAACAGAGATATATAAGGAACAGTATGTGAAACCTTTACCCGAGAAGGGGGATATATATGTAGGATCACCTTGGAAGATGGGAAAAACTTATACTTTAGAGCATCTTACTATTCCTGATGGTGTAAATTTACTTGCTTTATCTACACGACATACATATTCTAGTGCTGTCACCACAAGGCTCAATCTCAAATCATATTGTGATATCGATACTAAGGACATAAATCTTCCAAATTACCAAAGAGTAGTATGCCAAATAGAAAGTCTACATCGTATTACCAATAATTGCAAATGCGAGAAAAAATGTAAGTGTCCTACGATGCCATATGATTTATGGCTAGATGAGGCAGTATCTGTGAATAGTCAAGCCCACACTCGCTTAGCAGGACGATCAAGAGATCATTTATATAAGCTAATTCATGAAGCGAGGCGCATTATTGTTATGGATAATGATTTAACTGATCTTAATATAGAATGGATTAAAAGTTTCCGAAAGGGCAAGCAATTTTCAGTTATCCATAATACTTATCAAGCTCAGAAAGATAAAAAATTTCGCTTGGCACCTGATAGGAAAACTGTATTAACTGAGCTCTGGGATTGGACGAGAATAATGTCTTTATTACCTTATGAAGAACGAAAAAGTGCATCTCTCATTTGCCATCTTAGAGGAGATGTACAAGGTATTACTCGCGCTCTGATAAGAGAATTTTCAACATTGCGCATCAAAAGATATCATGGAAAATCAGATCCAATTGAGAAGTTTCAGGATTTTAGCAATGTGGAAGAGGCATAGAAAGACGTGGATCTTGTTGCATATACAAGTACATTAAAAATAGGGGTGTCATGTACTAATTCCAAGTTTGAGCGAGTATTTTGTCTTTTCAAAAGTATTATAGAAACAAATGCTGGAATGAACCAGATGTTATTTCACATGAGGTGTATTAAAGAGTATACATGTCACATCGAACAGAGATCATCAAATCTCCCAATTACAGAACAAAGATTATTCCACTGGTTATTAAAAGCTAAACGTGAATCTCTCCCTCAAGAGCTTCGGAATAGAGGAGTATTCCCAGATGTGGAATCCATTATTCGAAATAAGGACATTTCAATAGTTCGATTGTGGGTTGCTCACACATTGGAGAAATTCTGATCTTGTCATTTATTTGGATGGAGAATGGTTGGATTTCTTAAAAAGGTGGGTATGGTAGTTTCTATAATAAAAGCCACTCCAAAAGTTAAAGACGATACCGTGATATTAATTGAAACAGTAAAGGTATGTTCTTCCGTTATTAAAGCGAAGGAGATTTCAGATATCGCTAATGCCAATATTCTTAACTATGAGATGACCGAACACTTAGAAAACAAGCTAAAGAAGACTTTAGAAGAAATGTATGCGTTAAGTCGATACCATATTGCAGATTGCTATGGGATGTCACCTGAATCTTTAACAGAGGGATTTATCACAGATTATGGTAAATATGATTATATGAAATGGTTCAGAAACCTCCAGAAACTACGAGATGCAAGCACCAATAATAAGACAGCAGTTGAGGCTGTTACCCATGAAGATTATAGAAATGATAGGCTCATAACCGTTACCCAAGCTGAGAAGCATCGAATTTGCCTGGAATTACTAAAGACTTGCACACCAGTTAAAGATATTGACGATCGAGATAGATATAAAGCCAATATTATTAAAGTACGTTTAGAATCACCCGAATTCATAAAATATCTCCAAGAATTGATCCCTAAAATGGCACGAGTTTTTGATAATACAGACGCATCTCGTAGTGCTAAAAAATCTAGCTTAAAATCAATAAAATCAAAATTAGGATTGTTGAACTCGGCGCTTTCTACAACTTATGGAATAAAATTTAAGGCTATAGATAAAAATCTTAGATATTACTATCTAGTTGGAGCATTTGACAATGAAGATGCCCCAAAATTACCAGCATATCAGACAGTTGAAGGACCTTTTTACGAGAATGGAGAAGATATATGATACGGGTATAGTAAACTCTCACCTGATGAATTAGAGCTACCTCCTAATTGTATCTCACAAAATACTCAGGACTTATTCGATATCGTTTAAAACAAGTAATTAGAATCTGTGGTATATTTCACAAAGGAGTTTTTGTGACGCTTAAAAATGATACTTGTAAAAAAATCCATTACGAAGGTCATTTTTGTGACGCTTAAAACTGATATCTATAATCATATGGTGACTACCTTTGGCAAAAGTGGGTATAATTACGCATCAGCTTCTATTCTCTGTGTCTTTTGTCTCTCATACCAATTTCAAAAATAAATCTTCTTCGCATGTATAGGACAATATCCTATAACAGCACTTGTTTGTTCCTCACAGACCCTACAAGGGATTTTTGCCACATTCCTATCATATAATTTCCAGTGTAGCGAACACCCTGTGATTCGCCAACAACCTTTTCCACAAATCGAACTATCTCTTTTGATATATGGGCAGGTTAATTACCCTGAAGCAACACTTTTAATGTTTTGACAATACCCAGAATCATCTCTTTTAATATATTGACAGGTTGGATCCTCCATTCAAATCATTTTAATATAAAACCCATTTCACTTTTATATGAATATATTTAATATAAACCTAATTTAAATCCTGCCTTCTCATGGCCAAGTCCACTCGAAGTCAAAAAGTAGATAACATATACTGGAACATATACATCTTTTTTCTGAGAGATAAAGAGGAAAAAAGGAAATCAATTTAAACTTTTTCAAACTATATTGTAACAACATAATCGAATATATATTGATACTATATACCATACCAATACTACACAAAAATGTATAAAATGTACATCCAAGAGCTGGAATATAACAAAGAAACAATTACCGCTAAGTAATTATCCAAACTAGCTGGGTGTTGGGGAAAACCAAAAATTTATAACCCTAAAACAAATCGCATGATCGCAATTGATGGACTAACATATAATAAATTGATACATGATGGATATGTGCATTGGGAAGGAGTCTTGATTCCTCCATCACCATTCGAGGAATATATTAGCGGAGCAAGCACAAGGTGGTAAAAAATAAAAATACAGTACCCAATCATTATAACCTAAGTCGTCACACTTAAGGTTAATTTTTTCGTTATATCTATATATTGGTAAATTTCAAATCGACAGATCTGACCCAGGACATTGGCGTATATTACGCGCTTGATATTTAAGTGTCTCGACACTAGCTCCGCTATCGATTATTTTTTTGAGGATCTCCTTAAGCAATGCTATATCCTCTTTAATGCCTGTTATATTTTGTACAATCTTATTTCGCAGAGCTACGGATTCCGTAATCTTTGGTCGATCTCGTATCTTGTTCGTATCTATTTTCTGATAGAATTACATTAACCACGACCCATTCAATTTTTGGTATATATATCGGCCTGGGATAATTAATTTCGATTTGAAAAAATATTTCCCATAGTTATAGTCCATAAAATTATACCATAACAACAATGTCGAAAGTGGTTACAAATTTCGTAAATTAGTATAACTTAACTCCTCAGATGAGTATCGCTGAACTTGGTAATTATATTGAAAAATATGTAAAGAGATTAAAGATTATAAAGCCCATGACCACGCTTGTAATAGACTCCAGAAGTTAGGGTTTAGCAGAGATCAAACATATGTTTTGATTTCTATCCAAGCTTCCGGAAGACGTGTTACAGGGTGAAATCCAGTTAAAAGGCTTGCTTAATATATTAAGGAAAATGAAGATAATCTCAAGCCCGAAGAGATAAATGCGCTAGCATATAACTTAGCTAAAACAGCCAGCAGCGCGATAGTCCGATTTTCACGTCTTAAATTGCTTTGAAAAGAATTGCATATACTTGATGCTAATTTTATTACAATAGAAGCAATATATGTACCAGATATTACTCGAAAATTAAATAAAGAACAAGCGATAAACCAGGAACTCTGTGAAGATGAGGGATTAAATTATTCCAAATTCTTTTATCTTGAAAATATTCAGGAAAGACTTAGTAAGTATGATATAACAAAATCACCCTCTATGCAAAATTTAATAGACGTAATGATAATGTTATCTATGAGGCCAGCAAATGTTGCAAATCTTCGTATTGATTACTATAAACCATCTAATACTGATTGGTATAAATCTAAATATTCTTGGTACTGCACTGGTTATGCAAAAAATGCAAAAGATGAACCTAGACCATTAGTATCTATGGAGAAAGATCTACTACGGGCCAGGGGATTACTTATTTGAATTCAGAAAGCAATTCCTAGCGAATTCCTATTTTTAATAAGAGATAAAGATGGTGATGTAAATGTTCACCCCATTAATAATTTCCTAGTTATTTATAGTATAAGCTCGTCATATTTGAGAAAAATCGAATCCGATCATGCTATTGATATTCATGGAGGTAAGACTGACTCTAAACGTAACCGTCTCCGTAAATTAGCATTAAGACACAAAATAAATCGAGAAGCATCAGATCATTATGGTGTGATGAATAACAGACAGAATATGTGTCTTGACACTAGCTCTGCTATTCCAACACCTAGGCCAATTTCCCTTATGATTAAACAAGGCTATGATGAAGTATCGAGTATTATTGATCTATATGAAGAAACTTCTGATGATGAGAGCTAATTACTAATCACGCTTTTTTACTTTTGATACCTATTCACTGATCTCAATATCAGATTCAGAGTCTTGCTCTGACTCAGATGTGAATGGGAACTCAGATGTGGTATTGTTAAAAATTTTTTTTTTCTTTTAGCCTTGCATGGTGTACGTTTTCTTCGAGAAATATCTGGATTTGCTACTAAGTCAATAATCTCTAGCCTAATCTCAGGTTTCACTATCTCCAGTAATTTGCGGAAAGAGATCTGGATTTTTTTGTTTGTTACTTGTCTAACAATACTGGATATTGTATTTATAGTATTTAGAAATTTATGGTCATCTCTATTAATTTCCAGTCCCAATTTTTTAGCAAATTCTTCGGTTACAGTTGGCCAGTTAGCGCCTGAACCAATAGTAGGTTTAGTTGTTGTCGATGCCATAATATGTGTCTTGATACTAGCTTTACTATTATTTATTAATACAAAGTAAAAAATATAATTAAATATATTGTTATAATAAAACGTCACGATGAGAATTTTATCTTGCGAAATTAACAAAGTACCAGTTAAAACATATTAGATACCGCCACCAATTGTAATATTATAGGCAGGGGTTTAGTAGATGTACTAGGCTTAAAGATTGATACTTCCCATAAAGAAGAAGTAAAACTATTAATTCCTTTTCCATCTGAAAAATCGCTGAATAATTTAGATGCAATATCATCCACACGTTATGAGACTATAGAAGATAACATACCAATATTGGGAATGGTTCATAAAATAAATCCTTCTTTCCGATCCAAAGACAATAAATGGAAACAGGTAGAAGTTAACGATATTTTAGTTCCTAATAAACCCGAATTTGCATATGTATTGTTATTAGGTTCACCATGAATTCAGACAAATATGTCACAAATGAATTTTCCCAATCATACTCTTACACTGCTTGATGGGACTGATGTATTATTGGATATTTCACGAGAGTTCCTGTCACCAAAACAAATATCCCTATCAGTAAAAAAATATTATGAGATGGTGAAATATTACATAACAGCATTGGGAGTAAATAATAATGAAACATACCTTAAGGAACACTTCCTCCGTGGATTGTCTCGTGATAACCAGTTAGAAGCCAGAAGATGTGGAACAGACCTGCCATTAGATAAGCTGATTGCAAAGTTAAGTGTGGTTGAGAATATCAGAAAAATAAATGATATATGTGTCTAAATTAATTATCTGAACATTTTGTGTCTGTTTTTTTGATTAAAGATATAATATACAACTTAAGAATGGCGCAACTATTGCGGAGCAATGTCCCAAATGGTCTAAATATTTTTGATTTACCAGAATTGCTAGAACAGATCTTATATTTTTTAGAAATCGATCAATCCCTCTATCCTGCTTTATTTGTTAACCACCTTTGGTATCACTGCAGTGCTCTTATTCTATGGCGTCACGTTGAGTTTTTTAATGAAGATTATTAGCAGAGTCAGTGTGCCTTAAACATGTCTCGGGTTCTTACTTGGAGATTGATAAACTTTGAAAGAGTTATGCGTAGAAAAATAAAGCCACTCTATTGTTTAAAGATGGTATATCTCAGATTAGAAGGTTTAAAAATCTCAGATACTTTAATAAGTACAATTCTGCGATCATGTCCGGATATACGCTTTCTCATTCTTGATAAAAGTAAGGGTTTCACTAATATACTAATTATAGAAATTGTAAGATATTACCCAAAGCTATTACATCTGAGTCTTAATTCATGTATATGTCTCACTAATCGGTGTATCGCTGAAATAACATGTTCTTGTCCAAAACTTAGACATCTTGAGCTTGGTGACTGTTTGATTGGTAATAAAGCTGTTGAGGAAATAGCCTGCAAATGTACTAATTTGAAATATCTTAGTTTGGAGGGATGTGTAGGGATTAGCGAAGAAGTGATGAAAAAACTTAATCCTAAAATTAAAATCGAATATCTGGATACTGATTCAGATGATGAATTTTCCGATTCTGATTTATCTCCACTTATTCCAATTTTTACTGGTCGAGAAAATGGGATAGCTATAACCAGATCCTTTAGAGACTACTATTTGAGTCATATATCAAATGATACGGATTGTATTTCTGCAATTATTAATTATCTCAAAGAAAATCTTCCAACGTGGGTTATAAATATTTACATTTATTACTGAAGAATGGGTAATTAATTATTTGTTATTTTTTGGTTAGCTCCATCGATTAAACAAAGATAAGTATTTTTTTAGCTGGATATATTTTTTTGTATATATATTAGCAGAGTTATTTCACAGTACCAATCAAAATGATAGAAAATTTTAATGATCATGCAGAACGAAAAGT
>CAJVPK010001556.1:0-10174 GCA_910592015.1 Diversispora eburnea
GCCAAAATTAATTTGGGATGTCAAAATTAATTTGGGATGCCAAAATTAATTTGGGATGCCAAAATTAATTTGGGATGTCAAAATAAATTTGGAATGCCAAAAATAATTTGGGGTGCCAAAAATAATTTGGATTTGGGATTTGGGATTGGGATTTGGGATTTGGGATTTCGGCATTTGGATTTTGAATTTGGGTGACAGGTATACTGGTGACAATGCACCAGGAAAATTAACTGGAGTCAAAGTAGATATATGAATACAATATTCTGGACAAAGGCCATTAACAAAAATTTGAGTTTTTGTGGAGTCAGAATAAGCATGTCCTCTTGTTTCAACTTTCTTAAACAATTCTTCTATTTCATTGTAATAGGAATTTACATCTTCTCCAGGATACTACTTTCTTTGGATCAGCTAGGTGAACTATTTGACTTCTAGGACAGTAGTTCTAAATTACTGGATAAAGAGAGGCTGAAAGTTTTGATCTTGATTGTTAGTATCATTTCACCTATTTACTGTTGAATTCTGATTCTTTCTTATAGTCTACTAGGTAACAATGGAACCTCTAAGTCGAGAAGTAATAACAGTAATCTTTTTGTCTTGAGAGATCATGTTAGCATCAAAGGTCTTTTCTATTTCTTCTATCCAGGTAATTGGATCTTGGTCTCCATCAAAGAAGTCTGAATAAGGTACTAAATTCATCTCCCAGTTCAAAGTAATGATGTTGATGACCGGAAGTTAGGTATTTTGTAGCTGGAGTACTAAACTAACTAATTGAATAGTAAATTGGTCTAATCCTTGAGGCTGTTGATTCATTACTTCAGGTGGTGTATAGATAATTATTCCTTGTTCTTCTTCTGAATCTTCTTTTTTCTATTTTAGGTTTAGTATTGTAATATTTTGGAACTTCTGAATTGAAGAAACTTTCAGATGAAAAAGGAGAGTGAAACAATAGAACTTCAAAAGTATCTATAAAAAAGATTTTAGAACTTATCTTGAATAATTTTATTTAAAATAGGTAAGATTTGTTTGTATTTTTCATACAACCAGTATCAAATTGATACTACCTGTTGGAAGAGTAAAGGGATAAGTACAACAAATACTTGAATTTAGCCTGGTAGTTATCAGTAAAGCTCCGCATAGGCCTTAAGGCTCGCGAGCTTAGTGAGCTGAACCAATTCAAGCTAAGCTGAGCCTGATATTATAGGCTCACGAGCCAAGCCCAACTAAGGCCTAGCTCACAAGACTCGAGCCTTAAAGTAGGCTTGCGAGCCTTAAAAATTTTGGGGCTTTAAATAAAAGCCCACATAATTTTTTTTTAAAAAAAATTATCTATTACTTATGAGCTTAATATAAGGTTCGCGAGCTTACTATGAGGTTTAAGCTGAGCTGAGCCTAACTTATAAACTCAAGCTCAAGTTGAGCCTAAGACTGTTGGACTTAACTCGGCCTGAGCTTTATAAGGCTCAGCTCGGCTCGGCCTATGAGGAGCTTTAGTTATCAGTGAGTTTGGAAATATGAAAAGACAAACAATATTAAAGTAACTAATATTCTATACTATAGAACAATAAAAGGTAAAAAAACTGGATAAAACAAGAAGAAGACAAAAAGGATAATTATGAGGAAAGGATAGTGAATGTAAAGAAGAGAAAATATGGCAAATTCTAATCTAAAGAAAATAAGTAATAAAATGAAATAGTTTTACTAGGACTTGATAAAGATTTAAAGGATAAATAGGTTCAAAAAATGAAAAAAAAGTGAATTTCGACTAAGTCACATGACAGTTTGAACAAAGAATTAAAGATCAATAATTTATTCTTAGATTTTAAAACTCTGGATTATGCAATGTAGTCTTTATTTATAATTTTAAAAGCAGATGCAAGAAAAGTAATAAGCATGTATATAATTTATTTATAGATTTTATTAAAGAAAATAAAAAAAGTACAAGAAAAAATAAAGAAAATAAAGTATCCATCCTAATTTTACTCAAAAACTATTTAAAAGATTAATTAAGGCAAAGAAAAAATAACATTATCAATTGTTCTAATCATTCTTTGATAATTGATTTCTAATTATGATACATGAGAAAGAAGAATTAAAGTTACTTTTATAACTATTCCAATTATATTTTTAAAATATAAATTAATTTATCAATTAATTATATGATGAAAGAAAAAAAAAGAAGAAAAAAAAAAAAAGAAAACAAACAAAAGTAACAAAATAAACTCAATTCTGGTTTTGCTTAACTTTTTGGCTACTGTGGAGGTAACAATAGTTCAAAATATTAGTATCTTCACCTTAGTGAGTGGTCTTTTATTAGGAAGAGTAGTTACCATCTAAGTAAAATGATATTTTCCGCAGTAATCTGTAGCAGACCACAGTATCCGCAGTTCACAGTATATCAGAAGTCATGTGACATGTGACTGGCGTAGCTGAAAGAAATTATAAATATTAGTAAAGAAAAAAGAATCAAGATTTTTAAGGCTAATTCAGGAACAGGAGGAACTGTGGAGAAGGTAAAAATGAAGTGGGTAGTATAAGATAAGTAGATAAGTGAGGGTAAGTAGTAATAAGTATTGCTAAGTAATTTTAGAAAAAGAAAAAAAGGAAAAGAAGAGGAGTAACGATGTTATGGTATAAAATATAACATTATAATTATCAATCAAAATATTTAATATAATTAGTAGTATTAATATATTATAACAAAGGATGAACAATTATTTAACTTATTATTAATATTTAAACATATTAGTTTAATTATATAATACCAATTAGTATTACTCAACATTTATTATTATTTATATTTAATATTATTTAGTAATAGTTATTATATTAATATTATTAGTATTATATCATTTATAGTTATTAGCAAGTAGTATTTTGTGGTACAGTAGTTAAAATAGTATAAATATATCCTTTATCTCAAATAGTTTTAATAGTTTTACATTATTTAATTTTATATTTTTATAACTTTAATTAATTGTAATTCTCAGAAGATAAAATGTAATTATTTATATAAACATATATATGTAAATTCCCATTAAATTTACATAGTGGAGGTGAAATAATAAATATTATTATTTAAGTTGATAAATAATAACTTGTTGAATATAATTAAATAATTAATTATATTTGTTCTGTTCTAATAATTATTAAAGAAATTTGAGGATAAAGTATTTATTCAATACTAAAGATGATAAATGAAAGTTATGAAGATATATTATTTAAGGATATTATAATAAAATTATGAAAATAAATTAATAAGAATGTTATAATGAAATTATAAAGATAAATTAAGGATGTTATGATGAATTTATGAATAGATAATATTAAGGAAATTTGAAAGTTAAAAGATATAATATTGAAATGAATATATTATAATTAAAGTGAATAACTATTAGTTTGTTAGTTCTATCTAAAATCTAACTGGTACCTTCTAAAATTCAAGAAATAATCAAATTAGAAATTTTGTACTTATGGAGAAGGACTATAAACTTCTTAAAAGAATCATTGAGTAAATATTAACAATAACACCTATGATAGTGACAATAAAAGAAAGATTATAGAGACAAAATTAAAGGTAATGGGATATAATGAATGGAGAATGAGAATGAAAATGTGATGTTGACAAAAAAGAAAACAAAAAAATAATAACACTGTTCCAAACTCACCTTAAAAATCTTGATTCTTTCTTCTTTTTCCTTGTCCATATTTATAATTTCTTTTGGCTGCACCAGTCATGTGCTATGTGACTTTTGATATACTGCAAATTGTAAATGCTACGGTCTGTTGTAGATTACTGTGAAAAATGTTATTTTGCTTAGATGGTAATCACTCTTCCTAGTAAAAGACTACTCACCAAGATAAAGATACAAATGTTTTGAACTGCTACCATCTCTACAGTGACCAAGAAACTAAGCAAGACTGGAATTAAGTTATTTTGTTACTTTTGTTCTTTTTCTTTCTTTTTCTTTCTTTTTTTCATCTTTTTTCATCTTTCATCATGTAATCAATTAATAAATTAATTTATATTTTTAGAATAGAATTGAAATAGTTATAAAAGTAGCTTTAATTTTTCTTTCTCATGTATCATCAATTATCAATCAAAAAACAATCATTAAATATAAGAATAACAATAAGGAGATCATCAAGAATATTGTCTTTATGTACTTTAATTAATCCCTTAGATAGTTTTTGAGTAAAATTAGAATAGATACATTATTTTTTTCTGTACTTTCTTTATTTTCTTTAATAAAATCTATAAATAAATTATATACATGCTTATTACTTTTCTTATATCTGTTTCTGAACTATAAATAAAGTCTATTATATAGTCTTGAGTCTTAAAACTTTAAAATAAATTATTGATCTTTAATTCTTCACTCAACTGTTAAGTGACTTAGCTGAAACTCATTCTTTTCATTTTTTAAATTCATTTATCCTTTAAATCCTTATCAAGTTCTAGTAAAACTATTCCATTTTGTTTCTTAATTTTTTTAAATTAAAATTTGTCATTATTTCCCGTTTCTATATTTACTATCTTTTCCTTGTAATTGCCCATTTCACCTTCTTCTTGTTTTATCTAGTTTCTTTACCTTTTATTATCTTATAATATAGAATATCAGTTACTTTAGTATTATTTATCTTTCCATACTCCCAAAATCCACTAATAATTACCAGACTAAACTCAAGTACTTTGTTGTATTTACCCCTTGCTTTTCCAACAGGTAGTATTAACATGAACCAGTTTTGATACTTATATTTGAGAATGAAATATATGTTTAAAATAGATTTACAATTATATAACAATTACAGTTGAATCATTTATTAATTTCATATATTCTGTCAATCGTCATGAGTAGTTATACATAACTAGTTAATATATACACAAGTAATTTTAGATATTATAAATATCGAACTTGAGATTTTTTACTTTTTCAAAATTTCAACAAAACCCTTTTGCCAAAATAATTTTTTTACAGCAAATTTTATTGTAACAAATATGTATCTTGTTTATAAATACTTTGTATTTATTATATTTTCATTATATGTAAAATTTATTTATAGAATAAGGACATTCATATATCTATAGAGATGTACATGTTTTCAAAATTGATTTTAAATTTTTAAGGTATTTCGACTTTTTGAAATTTATGCAAAATTTATTCTATATATAGAAGTAAAAAAAATACCCAGTTATATGTATCTTTAATTAAAGAATAAATCTGAATAATTAAAAAAATTTGGATTTTAAGTAAAATAATTTTGTTTTTTATGAAAAACTATTTTCTTGAAATTATAATTTTGAAGTTACAAAATAATTTTGTATGCAAATATAGTCAGAAATACTATTTCGTCAACAATGAGCAAATGAAATATAATAAATTGGCAAGTTATTAACAAATAGAAAATAATTTTAAATTAAATCTGAGAAATAAAACATTTCTATTGAAGTTAAATATCTACCTTTTTGCAGTAACTGTTCAAAGCCAAAAAATATATAATAACATATACTGATAACATATATTGATAGTATATACATCTTTTTTCTGAAGAAAAAAAGACTGAAACACTAAATCAACAAAAAATAAATCTGATTTTAATCATATATATCAAACCAAATCTAATAGGTCAAAACCCCTTTAAATATACTTAAATCTTATATAATCATTAAATATGTCAAGAATAGAGTATAATATAAATAGAAGGTTTGAAAGAACTGATGATTATAATGTTCTTAATAAAGTTATTGGTGCTATAATTCTATTAATATGGTTTTTGATAATAAAATATCCATTCAGTGGGTATGTTGTATTAAGATAACTCTTCAAGACTTATTAGGTCTGGAAGGTTCACATTTTATATTTCACCAGTATTGTCTTCATATCACATATATACAAGATACAAATTTTGACAAATACAATTACAGTAGAGGTAGATTATATGAGAATGATACTGCAACATGTTTCTGATATATGAAACTTATATATATCAATGTACATGTTGAAGAATTCTGAGACTTATGATCAATTCAAGCTACATATTGCCAAATTAATTGCTGAATATAATAAATATCCTAATACATATCCAATGCCTGATACACATTATAAGGGGAAATATTACTATCCTCATAACTGGATATATCATAAGAAACAGCAATTAAATAATAGATTTCATGTGCGTCTCTTACAACTAGAAGCATAATATTTAATCCAGTCACATAACCTATTTATTTGATGTATTATATCTATTTATTTAAAATAAAACCATCTGAGGGATAACGAAATAAAAGTCTAACATTTTTTCTCTGATTTTTATATTCATTACAGATAATAGATCACATTTACATCATCTGTGTATCGTTTAATAATTTTTGAGTCATCTTTACATCATATTGGTTTGGTCACGATGGAATAATAATTGTGACGCAAAATTTAAATCAGTTTACTGTAATCTTTTATCCTTCCAAAAATATCATAAATCGTAAACCATCTTTCCAAAAACATCAAAATGTCACTTTATACCAGTAATGCAAATACCAGTTTCAGTAGCTTTAGTAGCTTTAGTTCAACAAAAACAAGTACAAGTAGTACAAGTGCAAGCTCTGTAGCCACTGAGTAAGTAAATTTGTGCAATTTTTACTCCTTATTTTCGCTAACTTTTCGGAAATATTCTTAGGGATAGGAAACCAGTCGCAGTAAATGAAAATATACCTAGTACTGATGCGGTTCCAAAAAGAATGTCAGACTGCATCTATTATCGAAACTTGTGGTGGGAAAAGGGAGAATTTAATGAAAAAGCGAGATGGGATGAAGTAACGTAAGTTTTGCTGTTTGATGTTGGTATTTTTTGAGCCAATTGCTGATATAAATTGTTTATATTAAGACTACCATATGTACTTGCTACGGGCATCATCATAGAAGATTATGAAGAACGTGCAGAAAAATTTAACATTCACGGATGCTGGGAATGGTCAAATGGAGCAGTAATAATCTATGAACTTCCCTCTATGCAACACGAAGTTTGCATCGGTGCAATCGTTAAGGAAATAATTAAACGTTGCAGTGATGCTGATGGAACTAACGCAGAGATTTATAGTTTAGGTGCTACTAGTAAGTATTAATGTATAACTGTTTGTGCGTACATCATATTAATTTTTATTTCTTAAAGGAACACGTGACAGAAACCGTGGAAAAGAAGCCGATGAATCGTTTCGTCCGATAAAACCAGCCGTAACTGCACCAAATGGGTGCGATGGAAATGTAATTTCTGTTATTTTTATTGGTTTTGAACTTTTTAAAGCTAGTAATTTCATATACCTTTTTTATTTAGGATCGCCCTTGGCCAAATTTGGTCGTGGAAGTAGCCTATACTGAAACATTAGATCACGCTGAAGAAGCTTTGAAATATTGGTTAAGTCCTGGTCGCGCCCACGATTGTATTATTGTAAAAATCGATCCGGTTCCCCAAAGCCAAGTACCGGTCCGTATGAAGGTAAGTTATATCTATACAGCATAGCAATCATATTATTTGAACATTCTAAGATTTTATTTTATTGTAGGCTTGGCATTACTGTGTCTCAGCAGGTAGAGGAACGAGAAATACAGTTCCTCTTGTAACTACGGTAATGTTAGACTATAGTGATTCGCTTTTCTGTTAACATTTTAAAATCTCTAATGTATGTATAATGATTATTAGTTTGAATTTGGAACCCAAGATGGCACTGGAGCTCCATTAAATATTTTGCAAGGTCAATGCGTCATTAACATATCATTACGCTGTCTTTACCATGATTTGAAGCCTCCTGCCCAAATCCCTCAAAATCTTAATGATCCCGTCCAACTGGACTTTTACTTTGTTCAACGTGCAATCACACAAACATTTAACATTCACTAGGAAATGTCATACTACTTCACACAATATTATAGCCTTGGTTTTAGCAAGTTTTTTTAGCGTGTCATGTGGGTTGACACTGTTGGGTTTATCTTTTAATTATCTTACTAAGCATTTTTACCTGTATTGGGTTCGTGTTAACGTTTACTGAATGTATTGTGCGCAAATCATGATATATATATAAAAAATGTAATAATTTTTTCGTCGCGCAGTCATGTAATTTCAAACAAATATAATTAAAGTTTTAAGTTTGCTCAATAAGACCCAATTCTCGAAGATGCTCTGGGATGACTATATATGGGTCTTCATAATACCAGACATATCTTAAGACAATCCAGTTTTCTTCACATAATTCGTTCTTGAGTTGATCCCGCTCTTGCTGTCAGACAAAATTATTGGGATCGCCTTTATGAAAGAATTTGATATTTTTCATGCTGAGGTCCATGGATTTCGATAGCAAACCCATAATCATAGTAAGGAATATCGAGTTCTAATCCTCGAAGATGTTTAAGGGTTTTTAAGAAATCAGGTCGACGTATCTTAGATGGCGGTCCAAGATATTTTAATATAATCTCTCGGCATAAATTTTCTCTTGTATATTTTGAGCAGTAAGGACACCAAGCTTTACCATCTTTTATATGGTTAAATTTAGCAAACCATGTATGCCCTTTATTGCAACACCATAATAAGGGTGATTGACTATTAACATACTTCTCTGAAAAACATTGTCCATTTCGATTAAATGCAATTTTTTTAGCATCTTCAAGAGTAAGACGAGCATTACCTGCACAATGCGGACACCACTTCCCTTTTTTTATATTGCCAAGAGTTGCATGCCATAAATGACCTTCAATGCACTGCCATAATAATGGTAATCGATAATTAATATATTTTTCGGAAAGGCATTGACCATTTCTTGATAGTGCAATTTGCTTAACATCATCAAGAGTAAGAGGAGCTTTACCTACACAGAACGGACACCATGATCTTTGATTTTTAATACTATTAAGTGAGGCATTCCATACATGATTTTTAGAACAACGCCAATGTAATAGTTCTGTACAATTGATATATTCTTTGGAAAGACATTTTCCTCCATGAGGTTTGGCTATTTTTATTGCGTCACTTAAAGATAATTGTGGTTAGTTATTGTTTGTTTTTAATAATCATATTACTTTCTAATTCTACTATAATTTCAAGAATACGTACAGTATCAAAAGTCACCAGGCAGTCAAAAATTATAAAAAAAATTGCCAAAATTAAAATGCTAATTGTGGCGCAATGAGTGAACGAAATTGCACAAACTTTTTTTTATTAGATTCCTCTAAACTAGGGCTATAATATGATATATTTTGTAATAAAATTGAACGTCTATTCATAGAGAAATTACGCTTCAAATGAAATTGTCAAAAAATAATAAATTTAATTTTTGGGCGTTACCTATACTGCATTCGATAGAGATTAAATACAGGTACCAACTATCTTATATGAACTTGTAGCCCAGAACAAGAGCTATAACTTTAATTATTACCGTTTTTCATGGTTACTAATTAAAATTAAAACTTGATTTAAACGTGAATAAAAAAGATCGGAACTATTAAAAATATGAATTGTCATTTTTTAAAAAAATAAGAAAATCGGAAAATAATAGCTGATCGTTATCACACTAAAACTTTATATTTTACTAATTAATTATTAAAAATTTTACTAAGTCACCTTAAAGCCAGAAATTAATTGCATCTTCTGTAAAAATTTGAAGCGTATTTCTTTAAAATTGAGTGAGTTATTGACGTTTAACTTTTATGTAATAAATTTTGAATGATCAGAATTTAAACGTTCATTATTCACTCAATTTTAAAGGAATAGGCTTCAAATGTTTACAATAGGTGCACCATATTTCTAGCTTTGAGACTTCATAGTAACGTTTTTAATAGTTTATTAGTAAAAAAATAACATTTTTGTAGTTTTTATGTGATAACGATCAATAATTATTTCCAGGATTTTATTTTAAAGGAAAATGATCAACAGTATACATGCTGCCCAAATTCAAATTCAAAAACCCAAATCCCAAAATATATTTTGACCGCCCAAATCCCAAACCCAAATTATTTTTGGCAGCCCAAATTATTTTTGGCAGTTCAAATTATTTTTGACAAATCAAATTATTTTTGACAACTCAAATTATTTTTGGCAATTCAAATTATTTTTGACAACCTAAATTATTTAAGGCTATCCAAATTTTTGGCAGTTCAAATTATTTGTCAACCCAAATTATTTTGGCAATTCA
>CAJVPK010001557.1:0-10173 GCA_910592015.1 Diversispora eburnea
AAGATAAACAAGATCATTTAGGTAAATAAACAAAATTATTTTGTGTTACATATTTAGTCTATTAAACGGAATATTACATTTTTCATCAAAAATTTACAAAAAGCTTTTCATAATATTCCGTAAAAATTAATGAAATCTTTTAATGTAAAAAAATTTCGAAAATTTCTACAAAAATTTTCGCAAAATTTTACATCAAAAAATTTTAAAGATTTACAAAAATTTATGGAAATTTATCCAAAAATTTATGGAAATTTTACATCCCAAAAACTTACGGAGTTATCCGCCCTTAAAAATTTCCTGATGAACCACCCACTAGTTTGAATATTCAAGTAAAATCCCAGATACTTAGTGCAGAAAATATAAATAATCAGAAAAAAATAATCGTGGGTCAGGATGCGCTAAAAAAATACACGAATCTAATTTTGCAAAAGTATTCAGATTATCTTGGGAGTTGGGATATTGAGAAAAAAGATTCTCAATGAAATGTATACTTTAATCGGAAGACATATCTAGAATGCCCAATTTGTAAACATACACACGATAAAGATCAGTGGTGGTTCAGTCGCGCGTATTATGATGAAACATTCATTGTGAAATGCTTTCAGTAAAATTGTGATGAATCAGGGGAAATTTTCAATGACCCATTTATCACGGAAAAAATCCAGCAAAAAAATATAAATATATCTCCGACACCTCCCAAAATAAAGGGACCAAAGTTCCCAAAGTCCTTTTTAGAAATATCAGCTTGGGCTAAATGTGAATTCACTCTCACTGCTACTGATATATATGAAGAATGATATATAAATTAGTTACCTGAAAAGGGAGATGTATACATGAGGTCTCCTTGGAAAACTGAAAAAACTTATGTCCTTAAATATCTTGAATTACCTGATGCTATAAATTTGCTCGCTCTATCTACACGTCATACTTATTCTAGTGCAGTTACAGTAAGACGAAATCTCAAATCTTACTGTGATATTGACATTAAGAAAATAAACCTCCGGAACATCAAAGGGTGGTATGTCAGATAGAGAGTTTACATCGCATTATTAATAAATGCAAATGTGAGAAAAAATATAAATGTCTTCCGATACTATATAATTTATGGCTCGATGAGGTGGTGTCTGTGAATAGTCAAGCCTACACTCGCTTAGTAGGATGATCAAGGGAGTATTTATATAAGTTAATTCATGAAGCGAGGCGCATTATTGTTATGGATAATGATCTTATCGATCTTAATATAGAATAGATTAAATCACTTCGAAAGGATAGATAATTTTCAGTTATCCATAATACTTACCAACCCCAAAAAGGCAAATTGTTTTACCTGGCACTTAATAAAGAGACCTTATTATCAGAACTCTGGGATTGGGCTAGAAAAATATCTGTATTGAAACCCGAGGATCGAAAAAGTGCATCGGTTATATGCCATCTTAGAAAAGATATACAGGAAATTGTTTGTGTTCTTAAAACAGATTTTCCAGAATTACGTATCAAGGAATATCATGGTAGTTCTGATCTAGTTGAGAAAGTGCGTGATTTTAGTAATGTTAAGGAAGCATGAAAAGATGTAGATATAGTAGCATATACCAGTACATTAAAAATAGGAGTCTCATATATTAACCTTAAGTTTAAGCGGGCATTTTGTCTCTTCAAAAGTTATATAGAAACAAATGCCGAGACAAACCAGATGCTATTCTGAATGAGGTGTATTAAAGAATACACATGCCACATTGAACAAAGATCGTCAAATCTCTCAATCACTGAAGAAGGATTATTCCACTGGTTATTAAAAACTAAACGTGAATCCCTCCCTCAAGAACTTCAGAATAGAGGAATATTTCCAGATGTAGAATCTATTATTTGAAATAAAGACATTTCAACAATTCGATTATAGGTGGTCCATATATTGAAAAAATTCTGATCTCGTCGTTTATTTGGATGGAGAATAATAGATTTTCTTAAAAAGACAGGTATAGTAATTTCTATAATAAAAGCCACCCCAAAACCCAAAGAAGATGTCATATCATTAACTACAACAGTAAAAGCGTGTTCTTCAGTTATTAAAGAAGAGGAAATTCAAGAAATCGCTAATGCTAATATTCTCAATCATGATATAGCTGAGTTTTAGAAAATAAGCCAAAGAAGACTTTAAAAGAAATGCATATATTGAGCTGATACCGTATAGCTGAGTGCTATAATATGACACCAGAATCTATAACTGAAGGATTTATTACAGATTATGGTAAATATGATCATATAAAATGGTTCAGAAACTTCCAGAAACTACAAGATGCAGGGACTAATAATGAGACATCAGTTGAGACTATTATCTGTGAAGATTATAGAAATGATAGACTTACAACTGTTACCCAAGCTGAAAAGCATCGAATTTGTCTGAAATTACTAAAGACTTGTATACCCGTTAAAGATATTGATAATAGAAATAATTATAAAGTAGATGAGATTAAAGCATGCTTAAACTCATCAGAATTAATAAAATACCTCCAGAATTTAGTACTGAAAATGGTTCGAGTTTCTGATAATACAAACGCATCTCGTAGTGCTAAAAAATCTGGTTTAAAATCGGATAAGGTAAAACTTGGTCTATTAAATTCAGCACTTTCAGTAACTTATAGGATAAAGCTTAAAGCGAGTAATAAGAAAAATAACCATTATCATCTAGTTGGAGTATTTGACAATGAGGATGTTCCAAAGTTACCACCATATCAAACGGGTGAAGGACCCTTTTATGAAAGTGGTGAGGATATGTGTTATGGGTATAGTAAACTCTCACTCGACGAACTAGAGATTATTCCCAGTTCTGATATACAGTTGCGTCAAGAATTGTTTGATATCATTTAAAACAAGTATTTAGGATTTGTAGTGTATTCTATAAAGGAGATTTTTGTGGCGTTTAAAAAATGCGATTGGAAAAATTTGACCCATGGTTATATTATATCACAGAAGGGATTTTTATGTCATCCAAAATGATATATACTAAAAAAATTTATCTATTTTAAACAATGACTCTTTGAGCCTACTCAGAATTTTAGGTGATAAGCTCTTTTTGTCTCATTCGATAATTTAATGAATGAAATCGAGCAAAGTGTTTTGGGCAATATCCCGTAATAGATATAATAGATTTTTTACAGACACCGTAAGGAAATTTCTTTATATTTTTCTCATGTAAACTTCAATGTCTGTAATAACCTGTAGGTCGTCAGCATTTGTTTTCACAAACAGAACCATCCCTTTTAATATGGGAGCAGATAGTACGATCCATGAAAGTATTTTAGGATGTGATATATATATAATATGTATAAGATTCAAATATAAATTCTGATTTAAATATTTTGAATATATAATGAGATAAAATATCTCTATGTACTAATATCATATATACTATATATCGCACTAAAAAAATGTATAAAATGTATATCCAAGAGCTGAAATATAACAAAGAAACGATTACCTCAGATGAGTTATTCAAATTGCCTAGACATTCAAAAAAGCCAAAAATCTATAATCCCAAAATGAATCGCATGATTGTAATCAATGGGCCAGCATATAATAAACTGTTATATAATAATTATATACATTGGAGAGAAGAAAGACTTTTGATTCCGCCATTCAATGAAATACCAATACTAAGAAAATGTCTATTGATTATATCTAATAAGATTTGGAATATTGTTGCGGAAAAAAGTCTTCTTACAAAAATCGATGGGAAAGTAAGCTTACTAGAAATCCTGTTTAAGGCAAACTGGAATGAATTCGCTATATGTAATTTGCTAAAATTATACTGGAATAGTAGAGAAATGAAGGAATGGAGAAATAATATACTTGCAAGATTCCTTTATCATTCAAATTTAATGTCATCAAAGCATAAACCGAATGCCTTATATGATACATTCACCAAGGTAGACGTTTTAGAGCCAGAGCATATATTAATTCTAGCTTGGGCAATATACTAAAAAATAAGATTAAAGACCTATTACAAGGTAATAAAACACAATATCCAATTAATATAGCCTGGGATCCTACCTCCAAAGCTATATGCACTACGTATATGCGAAGCAAAATTTTTTTCGTTATATTCTATGTATTGGTAAATTTTAAATTGACGTCCTGGTTACCTTATTGGTAGCCATATACTCTCTTTTTCTGAGTATAAAATGAAAAGGCATAATTAATTTCGATTTGAAAAAATATATTCCATAGTGTATATTACCTAAAGAATTGTTCATAACCTACTCGACTTACTATAGCATTTAACCATGTCAGCCATCGTAACAAAAATCATTGAAAAATACAATCTCAGCTACAAGACTGATACATCTGAACTTAGTCAATATACCTCCAAGTTTCTCAAGGATCTTACAGACGATAGAAAAAGGAGTCAAGCACGCAGACGTCTTCGGGGTGGCTTTAAATTTAGTAGCGAGCAGGTGAGTATATTGATACCTAATCAGAGAAGCGGTAAAAACAAAACTATAAATATCGTCAAAGGTAGTTACAGAATAGCTATAGCTTCACCCCCAAAAAATTTGAAAGAAGAGATCATCAGAGAAATAACTAAACGAATCTTACAGAATAGATATGGTTTTAGTGGAGATCAAGTGAATGCCTTATTCTCTATTCAGAAAAATGTCGAACCCAAAAGTGAAACCATAAACATTTTTATTTCTAATCGAGTCACACAAGAAACAATTGGAGAGATGGCACATCGGCTTTTACGAGATAAGCTTAATATTAGAGATATAAGAGCTGAAGCTCATGCCTTAGCCCTATTCGCATCAAACGCCAATGGTGGTTCATCACATCTTTCACGTCTTCGTAGAGAATTAAGGAACCTCAATGTATTACTCGAGATAATTGAGACTACGAAATTTTCAGATATTACAGAAGAAGCTAACAAAATCCAGAGAGTTAATCAGAAAAAGGCTGAAACTAAATGTATTGATTATCCAGATGAATTTACATTAGAATTAGTTAAGGAACGATTGGATGGTTATACTACATCTAATTCGCCTGATTTACAAGCTCTTGCTGATGTCATGGTGATACTTTGTATTTGCCCCACTGAACTTATAACTTTACGTATTACAGATGCTGAAGTAACAAGTTATGCAAAGAAGAGGGGCCAACCAGATATTCTTAGAAAATTTAGATCTATGGAAAAGGATCAAGAGTGAGCCAAAGAATTACTAACCTGAATACAGAATTTTATATCTTCTGGTCGAATGGGCAATCCAGGTAAACCGGGAGCTAAATGGTTCAATATATTCTTGAAAGATTATGATTTAATTCCTAAATACTTATGTAAATTAGGAGCAGTTTACGGTGCAGTAGTTCATAAAGCTGAGAACCCAACTAACGCCTATACCATTGCTGGAGAATGTCTACGTCACAACCCCGATAACCATACTTCTCCTGTGCAAAATTACGTTATAGTAAATTACAGACTCAGAGGAGTTCCTTATGAGCAAGCAAGACCATTCTATATCTACGATGAAAATTAATTACTAATCACGCTTCTTTACTTTTGATACCTATTCACTGATCTCAATATCAGATTCAGAGTCTTGCTCCGACTCAGATGTGGATGGGAACTCAGATGCGGTATCATTAAAAATTTTCTTTTTTCTTTTAGCCTTGCATGGTGTACATTTTCTTCGAAAAATATTTGGATTTGCTACTAAGTCAATAATCTCTAGCCCAATCTCGGGTTTCACTATCTTCAGTAATTGGCAAATAGAAATCTGAATTTTTTTACCCAATACTTGTTTAACAATACCAGATATCGCTCTATCAGTAATATGGCTCTTTAGAGTCGTCCCTTTGGCCCTAGGTATTCTTTTATGCGGCTTTACACTATCTATTTCCAAACTCATCTCCTTTGCTTTTCCACAGGTGATAACTGGACATTGTCCACCTGAATTGAATATACTTTCTATATCTTTGCCATTGGCCATGCCAGCTCTGCTGATATTAATCACATGTGATTTTAATTGTCTTTACGTAAGGTTAGCCAATTCTTCATCATAGTCGATTTCAATAGTGGGACTAGTGCCTTGATACATATTTTTTGATCTATCTCTGCTATTGTTATTATCCTCAGTCATTGTAAATGTTAAATCATTATTAATACGAAGTAAAATATATATTATATATTAATATATTTTCAAAAAACAAATAATGCGAGGATCTTTTTCAGAATATGGCTCAAGGGATACTATCAATTAGCTAGAATTATATTCGAGCTCTCTGGTTTCTGAACCAGAAAAGTCTAAAGATATTCCACCACCTATACAACTTGATTAGTTTGTAGATAATTATTTCAAAATGATGAAGTTATATGCTACGGCATTAGGTTTGAACTTAGATAACCAAGACCTTAAGAAAAAATTCTTCAACGGTCTATCATTAGAAAATAAAAAAGATATGATCTGGTTCGAATTTAAAAAACCTCTGAATGTAATAGTCGATCACTTGAATAGAATTTCATCAGGACTCATCGATATGCAGAAGTTTCAATTTGAAGGTTTAAGACAAAATAGTAAATCGATAATAGAATATTACAGGAAAGTAGAGAAATGTGGTAAATTAGTCAAATACAATAGAGAACAGCTTAGATATTTCTTTCTTCGTGAATTGTCACCCGATAATCAGATGGAAGCCAGAAGATGCAGATTAGAGTTTTCATTGGATGAGCTAGTAGAGAGATTAAGCACATTGGAAAGACTTGCCAAATAAGTAAGAGAATATGTAATTATCCAAACATGTGTCTTTTCTGATTAAATATATATTATAATATACAACTTAAGAATGGCACAACTATTGCAGAACAATGATCCAAAGGGTCTAAATATTTTTAATTTACCGGAATTACTAGTACAGATCTTATATTTTTTAGAAATCGATCGATATCTCTATCTTGCTTTATTTGTAAAACGCCTTTGGTACCACTGCTATGTTCTATTCTATGACGAACGTTGAGTTTTTTACAGAAAATGATTATCAGAGGAGTTGGCTTGGTCAAAAGATGCCTCGAACTCTTATCCGGCAATTGATAAATTTTAAAAAAGTTATGTGTAGAAAAATAAAGCCAACCTATTGCTTTAAAATGGTATATCTCAGATTAGAAGGTTTGAAAATCTCAAATGTATTGATTAGTACGATTCTATGCTCATGCCCAGATATACGCACTCTCATTCTTGATCGAAGTGTTAATTTTTCTAATATACCTATTATAGAAATTACAAGATTTTGTTCGAAATTAATACACCTAAGTCTTAATTCATGTAAATGCCTTACTAATCGATGTATCACTGAAATAACATGTTCATGCTCAAAACTTAGACATCTTGAGCTTGACAACTGTTCAATTGGTAATGAAGCTATCGAGAAGATAGCTGGCAACTGTACTAATTTGAAATATCTTAATTTGAAGGGGTGTAGAAGGATTAGCAATGAAGTGCTGAAAAAAGTCAATTCGAAAATTAAAATCGAACATTTAGATTATTCAGATGATGAATTTTTCAATTCTGATTCACCTCCACTTATTCCAATCTTTACCGGTCGAGAAAATAGGATAGCTATAACCAGCCCCTTTAGAGACTACTATTTGAGTCATATATCAGATGAAACAGATCTTATTTCTGCAATTATTAATTATCTCAGAGAGAATCCTCCAACACGGGTTATAAATAATCACATTTATTAGTGAAGAATGGGTAATTGATTTTCCGTTTAACAAATTATATTAACCTAATATAAGAAAACAAGTCAGCCTATCCATCTGCCATATTTAATTTTTTCATCTAGCTTAAAGGATTGTGCGTCCAAATTTGAGACAGACTCTTTTGATCTTGAGAATGTATAATTATTTACTGAGTTATTTTTTCAGTTATAATATACATCATTAAATAATATTTGATATGATTTTCATAGAGACACTTGTAGAAGGAAACATTTCAGTTAAAGCGTTAATTGATATAACATCTAAATCCAATACTATTAGCAAGAGCTTATTCGATAAGCTTAAAGAAGATTATGAGTTGGAATGTTTATCTGGCAATGAATTAATCGGTAAAGAAATAAAAGGCTTAGATTTGCAATTTCGTTATAAAGGTAAGTGGCGAAGCTTAGATGATACCGAAGTAATAGACTTTCAAATTCGCAAAAATCCATCGTTCGATCTGGTATTAGGACAAGATTAGTTATGGACGCATGAAGCAAAAATAAGCTTTAAATTTTCTCCTGGAACATATGAACAATATGGTATTATTACAGACCCGAAGAATCATTGCTTTGTAATAATAGATGGTATGAGTATCCCATTAATCGAAGAAGGTAGCAGTCTCACAGGTGATTCTCTGAGTCATAAAACCAGCTCCACTAAAAATAACTTATCTAAATTAACAGAATCTAAACCTGGTCTAACCCAAGAGGAGGTTGTAAATATAATTAATAAAATTCTCTCAGGTGCTCAAAATATTAAACACCAAAAGAGCCATCGCAGAATATTTCACAATATACCTCCCGCACCTCCAACATCCAGAAGATTAAATGATAATGTACTCAAAAATAGCAGAGCTAGCAAGAATAAGAAATATTCTAAAGTAGATTTAGACGATGGGTGTGGAAAGCTTTCATTAAAAATGTACCTTAATAATATTCGGAAATCAGTTTATTCTATAGAAAATAATATAGAGTATGGAGTTTTTGATAAACTTCGTATTATTAAATATGAACTAAGTTGTATAAATAAAAGTAAGCTATCATGGGTAAAGTCAGATTCTTCAGATACTTCAGACTCAAGTGATTCTTCTTCATCTAGATTGCGATCAGAAGTTATAGATACATATATGACAACACCCATTAAGAAACGTCCTACTAAACGAAAAATTTGCAAAGTGAAAATGCATAATATCTAAACTATACATGTTCCCAAAATTGATTTTAGATTTTTGAGGTATTTCGACTTTTTGAGATTTATGCAAAATCTATTCTATATATGGAAGTAAAAAAAATATCTAGTTATATGTATCTTTAATCAAAGAATAAATCTGAGTGGTCAAAAAATTTCAGATTTTAAGTAAAATAATTTTGTTTTTTATGAAAAACTATTTCAACTTTTTTTCTCGAAATTGTAATTTCAGAGCTCCAAAATAATTTTGCGTGCAAGTATAATCTAAACGTTAAACATTTTTCCCAAATTTGAATCAAATAAATGGATGTATATATGTTAACATGGCTAAGTCTCAAAACAATATGTGTAAAATGATGGGTGAATTTACTGACAGTTCATTCCAGTATATACAATTATTAAATCAGAATAAATATGAGCACACGTATAATCCAGGAAATAACTTCGTGGTGGTTGAAAATAAAAGTAAGGGAAGTATAGTAGGTGTATTTGATTATACTGGACTATACGTATATTTGGAAATGCATCATCCAACATTTCTGGCATAATTTCATTTTGTAGTAAGATATTCAAATCATGTCCTTGCGTTGTAACTTCAATTATGATAATCAGATTTTTACGTATTACGTATCACGTTTCTATTTTCTGTGATTGAAGCATATGTTTAAGATAACGTGGCATGCAGAGTCATCATGAGGGAGTTAATGTGATACTAGTTGATCAAAGTTAATCACGCACAGATTAAGAATGAAAGAGGCGAATGCAGAATGAATATTATTTCGGATAAATTGACAGAACAAAGATTCTTTTGATATAATTGATCACAAATGTATGGTGCTGACAATTTCAAACTATAAATAAAGTTGCAATTAACCATATTTAACGAAGCAAGCACAAGGTACTAAAACTTGCTCTTTATTATTATAATGGGAATATACCGAAAAGTTTATATACATTTTTTTTTGCATAGATATCTTTATAACGTGATTCATATATTCTAGCATCTTCTAGTCTTTACACGAAATAAATGCACATCGATATGTCCCACATCAGGAAATTTTTAAAGGCGAAATATTTCGAAAATTTTTGCCTCGTTAAATTTTTGGAGTTATACGACACCTTCATAAATTTTCGAAAAAATTTTCGAAAATTTTCGAACCGTAAATCTCTGGAATTTTTTGTTTCATTTATTTTCGAAAATTTTTGCATATATTTTCGTAAATCTCCGTTTATTTTCG
>CAJVPK010001558.1:0-10165 GCA_910592015.1 Diversispora eburnea
TTATTATTTTATCTTCATATTATTAATAAACCATATATTTATCTTATATTTATTGTCTTATTATTGTATTATCTTATCCCTTGCATCTTGTATAAGTCACAAACTAACTTGATGTGATAAAACCCCCTAGTTACTTTAAAAGAACTCACTTATTAAATTGACAATAAATACTTTCATTTAATAGAGTGTTTTCTTTAGATTAGATTTTTAAGGTTTAAAATTTCTTATTACTTCTTTGATTGTGTGGATGCCATCACAGAATGTTATTTATTATTATTTCTTTTTATATAGTTTTTTTAATAGTTAATTTCTTGGGTGCATACATGATTTGGGTTAGGTGGATTTGGTCAATTTTCTTTTTTATGCTAACCTTTTTTCTTTTTTTATTACTAACCTTTTTTCATTTTTTATTCTTTCTTTTTTTTTGTTGACATTTTTGACTTTAAAAATTCATCCCCATTATCACAACTATACCCTTATACATTTTCTCATTTTTATAACATCTTTTTTTCATATTATTATCACAAAAAAATATGAATATATATATTACCAAATCATTCTTGGATGAATAATCAAAAAGTTATTATTATTATTATTATCTGTAATTTTCTGAGAGAAAATTGATTTTCTTAAAAATTATTTGTTATTTATTTTCTTTATTTATCTTTAGTTTAAATTTTTATTTTTAGTAATTTTTTTTTAGTTGCTGAGATAAAAATGGGTTTCGTCACTTGTAAATATAAAATTAAAATTCTACATACACTTCGAAAAAATTAAAATAATAAATTTACCCTAAGAGCGGTCTCCTGGTGTAAATTTTTTTTAAAATTATTATATTCGTTATAAGTTTTATTAAATAAAAATTAAAATAGTTAATTACAAAAAAAAACTTCATAAATTTTTAAAATGAATTTAATATGACATGATTTAAAATTAACTAACCGCTAAGTAAATATAAATTATTTAAATAAAATTACAAATAATTTGAGTTATTATTATACATGTATACTAAAAATAAAACTACTTGCATATAAATATTGTTGCATTATTATATTTCTATAGAGGATTTATCACGTTTCTTTCTTACAAAATCGTTTTGATCTTCATTAGATAATTCTTCTAAAGTTTTTCCTTTCGTTTCAGGAATTAAGAAAGTGAATAATAAACCAGCAAACATGAAAGCAGCAAAAATCTGTAATAAGTGAGGTAGAAAAGCATTAGAGCCTTTTTCTCCTCCTCTATCTTTTAATGCACCAAATCCTACTTGGGCTATAATAGCTCCTAATTTTCCTGATGCTGCACTAATACCGTGACCAGTTGATCGATAACGGGTAGGAAAAACTTCACCGGGAACAATAAATGTTGTTGCATTGGGTCCAAAGTTCATAAAAAACTATTATTTTTTTTTTTAAGAAAAAAAAATTCGATCCAATTTAACATAATTAACATTGAAAAATCCAAACAAAAATAAAATAATAAAAATATACTTACTTGTATCAACGTAAAGATTACAATGAAGAGAGGTATAGATTTATCTTTAATTTGGTTAAAACCAAATCCGAGAACAATGAATAATGCGGTAAGAATTGAAAAGCCCATAAGTTGTATAGGCTTTCGACCCCATGAATCCACTAAAGCAACGGTAAACCAATATCCAGGAACGGTACCCAATAAATTTATTATAATGTTACCAATCGAGATATTCCATAAAGTTTGGAATGGAGTACCTTTACCATAACCAATTTTTTCCAATATAAAAGTATTATTTAATCCGATTCCGTAAAAAGCAACGTCAAGTAAAAACCAAGTCATAGAAGTTCCAAGTAAAATTTTTCCATTTTCCCATTTACTAAAATAGTTTTTAAAATCACTCAAAGAAGCTTTAGGAGCATCAACTCGAACAATTGGTTTACTGTTATCACGATCTTCATAAGCGCCAGTTTCTAATACATCAGTAATATCTTTAGCTGCTTGATCAATGTTAAGTTCAATATCCATGGTATATCGAGGAGTTTCTGGAATGGTAAGACGAAAGTAAAGAGCAACTACGCCAGGAACAGCACCCATACCCAAAACAATTCTCCAAACGTAATCGATATTTGTAGAATTATCTAAAATAGATGACTTAAAACAAGCTAAAGTAATAACTGATACGATGGCCGCTGACAGAATACCAAAACCTTGCATAGCGAAAACTGCTGCAACCATTGAACCTCTTCTTTTTGTGGTGGCGTATTCACTAGTAATGACTATTTTAAAATAAAAGAATATAAATAATTGATATCTGATGTAAACTGAGAAATATTAGAAATTAAATGTTTTAAGAAATTAAATCGTACTTGCGGATAAAGGATAATCTCCACCAATTCCGATACCCAAAATAATTCTCCAAAAGATGAGAACTCCATTGAAAGATACTACATAACTAGATGCCGCAAGAGCAGATGCCATTGTAGCAACTATGATAATCATCAATTCAATACCATACATCTACAATGTCATAAATATTATTTAAAAATATATATAATTCGATTTTTGTTAAATATTTATTGCTAATTTTTATTAATATCAATTAACGAGAAAACATATTTACCTTCTTACGTCCGTAGTGATCAGCTAATATACCGAATGCGAATTGACCTACGAAAGTACCCACCGGTGCACTAACTTTTATACTTATATCAATACTCGAAGGAAGAGAAGAACCATTAAAATAAACATAACCCAACATAACGGACACAATATTTATAGCGAAAAGATCGTAGGCATCAGCAAAGAATCCTACACCAGCTACTATACAAGTTCTAATATGAAACCATCCAAATTTGGCATTATCAATTTCTTCTAAAGCTTTTCTACGTTTAGAATCGTAATTATCAATTTCTAGTTTATCATTCATGATTATTTAATTATATAATTTTTTTTTAAAACGAGCTAAGAAAAATCAAAAAAAGGAAAAAAAAAGAACAAAAACAAGAAGATATAAATTATTTGATTTTTAAAGGGATTTTTTTTTTGTGAAAAAAAAAATCACAGAAATTGTGAAAAATACCTCGATACTTAAATACATTTTAGTTAATCTAGATCTGAACCTTTTAAATAATAGAATAAATAAATAAATTACTAATTTAATAATATTAAAAAAACATCAAAACAATCGATTCCGAAGGTTAAAATGGACATCCGCGGTAGACTAATTTATCCCTTACTATTACGGTAAAGTCTTTCCTTAAAATATGGAAATTTTTTTTTTGTAATTCAATCGAGTGTACTACATAATTAAATAATTAAAAATTGTATTAGCCAATCAAAATCATCATAGGGCGCACTTGATTCTGAAAAAGATATACAAGGTACCAGACGCAATTCTGCAACTGTAATAATTATTTAAATATAATTACCAACATTTCATTTGTCATTCTTTCAGAATGATGGATATGGACACCACATTTTAATTTAAAATTATTTAACCAAAGATGAGAAGTGGAGTATATACCGACTCAAATTCCGTAAACGCACGGTAAAAAATATGGATTTAAAAAGTTTAGATTATGAAGATCTGATCTCTAGTGATATATCCCTTTTTTATTCGAAAGTCTATATGTCACAACATTCGCTAATATCTTTTATTTTAAAAAACCTTAAACCCATTTGTATGCATTGTTTCTCATTCGAATGAATTTTTTTTTGATAAAAGAAAGATATCGAAATCTGTTCTCGTGCGATATACCTTACCTTTTTTTTATTTGAAAACACAATTATTGAATTTAATTAGAATAATTTAAAACTTAATATTTTTGGTTTGTGCGTTAGATATAATTTTTTAGGTAATAAATCTTTATTTTTTCTTTTGTTATATGATATTAATGTTAACGAAAATTTCATATCACACTAGTGGTTTTGAACACCATATTCTATATCGCAGGGGTTAGGGTTAGGTTTTCAAGGGTAGTATATTTATCATCGTGAAATTTTTTTATATGCGAAAAAGCATAATTTCGATCACCTCGATCACCTGGACATCATTTGACTATTATTTAATCATGGGTTTTATTTTTTATTGGAACAATGTCGAATATTAATACTAATCATTTATTCTTCTTAATGTTAGTTTTTATTTTTCTTGACTCGCGCCTGAGCTGTAATGAAGTTGGGTCTGGTGGATTTTCGTTTTTGGCGGTGACTTGAGTTTCTTTATTTTTAGATAAGAATTTTTATTTTTTTTCATTTTGCACGTGTAAATTGATTTGAGAAATTGTGGGAGTAACAAATCAGAAAGTCTAGGATAGGAGAATGTGTTTCCTTTTTATATTAAATTTTTCATTATTATACAAATTTGTGCAAACTTTTCTCTATATTTTTTCTGTTTTTACAACTTTGATCGCGATTTGCGAGGAACAAAGCGATTTTCTACTAAAATATTTAAAGATAGAAAGAAAGGCCTGGTTCTCGCCTACAGAATGATATGTGTTTTACTCCGATAGAATCGATATTCGCGGAGATATTTGTCTTTAAATTTGGACGTTCGTTAAAAAATCGTGCGAAAATTTGCAAATATTGTGAAAAATTGCGCAAATTTTCGCACGAATTTTTCACGGACATCGAATTTAAGCACGAATAACTCCGCGAATATCGATGCTACATTAATTAAACACGTAACATTCTGTAGCAAAGAACCAGACCTTTCTTTCTTTCTCGGAAATATCTTAGCAGAAACTCACTCTGTACCTCGAAAATCGAAGCAAAGAAGAAAAATGGAAAATATAGATAAAAATTTGCACAAATTTGCACCTAATAAAATTTCCTGATGCATGAATTATGTGTTTAATTATATTATTATTTCACTTTCTTTGTTTGCTAAGAAACGGCAGATAATTCTTATTATGCAAATGAACTAATAATTACATTCACCTGGAACATTATTGATTACTATTGACTCCAGCTGTCAAATAAGCATATTGATTCTAAAAATAAATAAAATTATTCTATTAACATTAAATTAATATTAAATCGTGATGAAAATGATTAAATGATTTAATGTTCAATGGAAAGAATGAACAAAGCAATAAATAAATTAGCTACAGTAATTATTGAGAATAAATTATTAATTGAATAATTATTGAGAAGCAAATTACTAATTGCAATTAGATAGATGGATGAATTATTGATGGAATGAATGAATGCAGTATAATGAATGATAGATTAATGAAATATATTATACAGTATTCATTAATCAACATATGTCTCATCTCATTATGTATAAAGCTCTTAAGAAGGATAATATCATTCATTTTCATCTGATAAGAATTATACATCAGAAAATTTTATTAGGCAAAAATTTGCACAAATTTTTGTATATTTGTATATTTGTTTATCATTTTTCAAATTCATTACAATTTGCAAAGTACAGAGAGATTTTCTCCTAAGATATTTCTAAGATAGATAAAATAACCTTGTTCCTAGCTACAAAGTGGTATATGTTTCATTCCTGTAGCATCGGTATTCACGGAGATTGTACAGTTTAAATAAAAACTTTTGTACAATCTCCACAAATATTGATGCTTCAAAATTAAACATTTTTTTCCAGTGTTACTATTTTTTTTATTATTTCTTATTTGATGCACTTTTATATCCTGACACCTATCTGCCATATCCCATTACTCTTTTATTTCATTAATATAATCTCTTTCTTATCTGCAATGCCTTTCTTTTAATCTTTCTTTTGTTATAATTATTAATATTTATTACTACTTACCTTTACTTATTAATACTTATCTTCACATACCAACCTAATTCATGTCACCTATTTCATTTTTACCTCTTTCATCAAATTTCTTGCCCTGATCTTTACTTTTTTCTTTTTCACCTATATTTATACTTTGTTCAGCTACACTAATTATGTGCCACATGACTTTTATATTTATATTGTGTACTGTGGAAACCGCAAATACTGCAGAGAAAATTTCAAGATTTGTAAAGATATAACCACTCTTCTCAGCAAGACACAACTATATCAAAGGAGTAGTGATAACTATAAACTGCTACCTTCTCCACAGTGTCCATGAAAGTTTTACTTGATCAGGATTTGACACTAATTTAGTTTTTCTTTCTTTTTCTTTCTATTTTATTCTTCTTATCATGTAATAATTTAATTAATTTATTTATATTTATAGAAAGTTTTCAATATGTATATAAAGAACTTTAATTTTCTTCCTCATACACTTAATCAGAATTTAATTATCTTAATGAATAATAAATATTTAGATAGTTTAGAGTGAAATTATTAATAATTTAGGATAGATTTCTTTATTTCTTTATTTTTTTTTATTTCTTTCTTGTAATTTCTTTAATTCTTTAATAAAAAACTTTATTTCTTTTATATAAAAATATAGATTTTTTTTCTTATTTTCTTTGTTTTAATTCTTATATAGTGCATACAAGCTAAAACCAACCAGTCAAAAACCTTGTTTCAATTTTGATAATTTTAACTAAAAATTTGAAATTGACTAAAAATCATTTTAATTGCTAATTCACAGATCAATTAATGCACATGCTAAAAATACTTATAAAATTTTAAGGATAAATAAATTATAATAAAATGTATTTTTATTAGAATCTCACTTTCCTAATAATTATGTCTTCCCAAAAATATTTTTACAACTTTTAGCTGTTGGAAATGTTATGCCAGTACTTCATTATAGTTCCTTTGCTGTAAATTGGTAGTTGTTTACTAATTCAAAAACATTAAAAAATAAAATTTTTTTATATATTTGTATGAAAATACAATAAAATCAAATTTATAATTTAAACTATTTGTGATAAAAGCAATATAATGTAACTAAGTTATGTAATTGAAAGTAATAGCAATAATCAGGTTTATTCAAGTGCATCTGAAGCTATTAATAAAGCTTATAAAAAGTTTTTAATATCGAAACATGATTTTTTAAACTTTTAGTTGTGGATTTTGATAATGAAAATATTGTTATTTGATATTTTATTTCAGCCTTTCAAAATACAAGTCGATCATTTTTCAATTTTTATAAATAACTTAGGACCACAAAATTAAAAAAATAATATAATTCAATCCAGTTATCAAGAAAGTCTTATATTTGAGTTTTAAAAATAACAATGTCTTTTTATTAAAAAAATCAATATCAATAACTATCAAATAGATATATTTTACAAGAGTAAAAAATAACAAGTTACAATGACATTTCTCCTAATAAAGTATAGAAGAAAACTGGAATTTTAAAAATACAGTGGTGAAACTTTATTTGAAATTAATTATTCAAGTATTATAGACTTAATAAAAAGGAATACAAGACTAATATGTTATTCAACAAAATGGAATTATAAAGAAATAATAATACCTGCATTTGAATAACATTTGAAATAAAGAATTGCAACTAATATAGATTGGTATAAGTTTTTTACTCAGTAGAAAGAACAACTATCAAGTATTATAGAATTTAAAATTCATCTCAGATTAATATATTTATCAGATTACCAATCTCTGGAAATTTTTCTTTTTGTTGTTCTTGTTATTCTTTTTGTCATAGTTGTAGTCTTATTTTATAATTTTCCATTTTTTTACAGATAATTTGTATAGTCTTCTTGATATCTATGTAATAGAAAAAAAACTGAATAATTAAAAAAATTATATTAAAAAAAAGAGATATTGAAATTACTTTGATATTTTTGAATTACAATTAAATTATTAATAAATAATAATTAATAGTAGGTGGCTTAGATTTTATTGACTTAAGCCACACGCCAAATAGGAGTTAATTTAATTTGTATCACAGATAACAGTAATTTTATCATAGATAATAACATCATATCACAGATAATTAATTTGTATCACAAATAAATTAATTTTATTATAGATAATATTAATTTATTACAGATAATCATAAGTTTTAAATTTATTTCCAATAAAATAAACTCGCGTATATATTAAAGTGTGAAATATTTCACAATTTATTATGTATATGCGAGTTAATTTTATTGAAAATAAATTTAAAGCTCATGACTATTTTACACTTTAATATGTGTGTGTGAGTTTATTTTATTGAAAATAAATTTAAAGTTCATAATTATTTAACAGTTATCGGAGATATGATATGATTTATTGTAGATGAATTGATTATCTCTGATCTATAAGCTTAAAAATTCTAAAATTGCTAATCGCAATTCCGAAGCTCACCATCTCCGCACCTAATACTCTCTTTTCCTAATTAGTTCACCTAATGAACACTACCACAAGTTGTCCCACGAGTAGTTGCAAGATCCTCAAGACTCTATTGAACTATATAATATCCACTACATCTTCACCTTTAATTATATGACTTGGTGAAGATAATGAAGCCGTAATTACCAGAGAACCCCAAAGACAAAGTTTAATATTAGGATTAAGGTTAAGGTAAAAAATGAATTTTATGCTTTTGTTGGAATAGAAGTATCAATTGGCGTCGAGCTTGAGGCAGATTGAATTAACAATGCAGTTCTCGAAAGAAGAAAGATGAAGTCAAATACCTCACTATCCTCCGAACCTGATTCTTTTTATATCTTTACGAGCCCTTATAGAAATCTGTTTTTTAACAGTATACCCAAGATACTTTATCAATAAAAGTTACATAGAAAATAGCAACAACACAAACGTATTGGTGACTCAAATAATTTTAAACATCAATTGTATAAACTTCTTTTTATTTTTCAATTAATTACATATGTCCAGTTAGCCAAATATAGTAAAAAGGCTCGAAATATATGTAAAATTCATCGTCTCCTCAATATTAAAGAAACAAATTGGAAAAACTTCTGAAATTAAATGAGATTAATAATTTCGGTACAACCCAAATAAAGTAATATTTAATTTATAATTAACAGTTATTATTTAATTAAGATGATAATAAAAATTATTATCAAATTAGGGTTTTGTTGTTTTTAATGCTTTCAATGAAGTAAAATATCAATTAGCGTCGAGCTCGAGGCTGATTAATTATTAGTCAAAATGAATTGAAGAAAATTAAGATGGTCTCTTGCACCTCAACTCTCGAACCCAATGGTTATATATACCTAGTTCCAATAAGACGTGGCACAAACAGAGGTCATTGACTTGTAGTGCTTTACGCGTCTAAAAAAGGAAAAGTGATACATCCGAGATAAATTACCAAAGAAAGTGACATACTATTATTTTAATAACGAAGAAAGTGAAATGCATAGTGACTCCAAGTTTTAAAACACCAATAGTTTTATAGACTTCTCTTTTTAATTAAGTACAAATGTTTGATCTGTTTGAAAGCAGAAAATTGGCTGAAACATTTATAAATTCTATTAACTCTTCCTTAAATGAGAAGACGAATCGGTTTGTAAACTGAAATTAGTTAATATAAATTAATTAAACATTAATTTCAGTATAACCCAAATGCGGTAAATTTTAATTAAACTTAAACTATTAATAGAATTTTAATTAAAAATATAAATTGCTAATTAAGTGTGGGAAAATATTTAAATTAAATATTTCTAAAATAGGTCAACAAGTATGGAACCTTAATTACCTGGACGATCTGGGCCAGAAAAACAAATTTCCGAAAAAGGAAATTCTGCAGCAGTTGATCTACATTAACATGTGAGTCATGATGATCAATTCATCACATGATGATTGACATCAGTATGACTCACACGTGATTGTAATCCGTGAGACTAGTACATGACGTGATTTGATTGATATATGTGTTTATTAATTGGCAACATAAATTTTCTAGGGTTTTTGTTGATCCCAAAAACGTGACCATCCTTAAAAGGATAAATTAAATCCGCTTTGGGCGAATTTCCTTTTTGAGCGATTCCTTTAAAGAAATTCTGCAGAATTTCCTTTTTAGGGCGTGTCCTATTACGGGCAGATCGACATTTTTCCATTTTCATGGGTAAAATTTCCCAATTCCCATATTAGGGTTAGGGTAAAAAATAAATTTTATACTTTTGTTGGAATAGAAGTATCAATCGGCGTCAAGCTCGAGGCAGATTGAATTAACAATACGGTTCTCAAAAGAAGAAAGATGAAGTCAAATACTCCACCATCCCCTGAACCCGACTCTTTTTTATACCTTTTTGTAATCTAAAAGAAAACGTTTTTTGCGGTATACCCGAGATACTTTATCAA
>CAJVPK010001559.1:0-10159 GCA_910592015.1 Diversispora eburnea
ATCCCAAATACTAGTAATTTGGGATTTTGGCGTCCCAAATCCCAAATGATTTGGGATTTGGGCAACACGTATAGTTAAGAAGAGATAGAAAGGTAAGTTAAGAAGAGGTAAAAGGGTAAATTAAGAGGTAAAAAGATATGGAAATTATTTATTAAAAAAATAATAATAAAGAAAAAAAAAGCCTGCGCCATTTTGCGATCACCTGCATAATCTCTAAGCTTTATTTTTTTTAAAAAAAAATCTATAGATCTATAATTTTGGAGTTTCATAACTATTTCGTCTCCCGTTGAAATGCTGATTTCAACTGGAGTTACACTAAATTTTGTCCCCCATAATAATTTTGACCCCCGTAAATATTTTCATCTTTGAATTTCAGAATTCAATTTCAGGGTTATTTTAAACTAACCGAAGTCAGATTTTGAATTTTTAATTTTGGAGATATATATAGTTGCCACTACTGCCACCACTGCTACCCACTTACGTAAAATAATAATATTGATTTTTATTAAAGATAAATGGTGATGATCTGATTTAGTAAATAGATCAATGGTAATAATATTTTATATCTATTAGGTATAATATTAATAAATAATATTTTATAGTTAAAAAAGTTACTGCATAAAAGAATTGACCAGCAATTGATATTGTGTGCAAACCACTGAAAGTGTCAAAAATCAAAATCAAATTTTCACAACATATACTAACAGAAGTAAAAATATCAAAAAACATTTCAATTTGGATATTAAATATAGTAGCACTTAGAAAATTAAAGTAGGAAAATAGAATTATTCCAATCTATGACCTAGGTACACCACTGACCAAGATGATGGTAATAATAATAGTAATAACAATAATGATTATGAAGTAGGAACAAGTAGTAAAAAAAGAAAATAGAAAGATAATAATAATCATAAAGTAGAAACTAGTAATAAAAAAAGAAAACAAAAAGGAAAAAAAAAAGAAAAAAAGAAAAAATCAAAAAAAAAAGAAAAAAATAATTAGATAGATTTAAATATAAATATTTTATATAGTATATATAATATATTTCATTTTATATTTTTCATAATAAATATATTTCATTTTATTATCTTTTTTTATAATAAACTAAAATTATGATTATTTATAAATAAAAAAAAGTGAAAATATATATATATAAATAAAAGGTACCAATAGATATCCAATAGAGGGAAAAAATTATCTGATACACAGAGATATACTGTGTTTAATATATAAGGATCTACTATGGCTAATTTATAAAAGATATATATCTGATAAAAAAATAAATAAAATTGGGTACCCAATATATGAATGATGAATTTGAATAAAATATCAAAATATTAATATCCAATATGAAACTGATATAGATCTGATAAGTGTTCAAACTTTTACATTTCAACCTTACCAATTGGATACCTGATATATTACATAATTGTTAATATTGGACACCTATCATATACCTATCAGAAATCCGATAGGCATACAATAAGTGTCTGATATTTCTTATTTCGACCAGTGGTTATAGAATGTTATATAAAAATTCCTGATATACCTTAACTGTTAATTTAACTTGTACTTTAACTAAGATATTAACTTGTACTCTAATTTGTGTTCTAGTGTTACAGATTAACAAGAATTTAGGAATTTACTAATTTAAGTAATAATATCTAATTTGTACTACAGACTATTAAATTGATCTACTGTAATACTATATATAATAATAAGAAATAAATATATAATAACTAATAGTAAAATAATACATATACGATAAAATATATAATAATAAAATATATAAATAATTAATAAAAATAAAAGATAAAATCAGAGGTAACAACACACAGAAGGAATCAAAGTGGTGATTATCCGAAAGGTTTAATTTTTTTTTATTTACTCTGATTTTTATTGCCTTTATTATTTTACTAACTTTTTTTATTAGAACTGATTGTGCCAATTTGGATCTGAGCTTGTGGAATGGATCTTTGAGAAAAATGGAACTCAGCTCATGGTACTCAGTACGGATATCAGTGAAGTCAGAAAACTTGCGAAAAACTTACTCTCAATCATCATGGTATTTGTAGCAAGACATAATGAATTGTATTCCAGAAGAAGATGAGAAGTTGTCAAAGCCCAAGAAGAACAAGAGCTCCAAGATTCCAGCAGGCAAGACACAATGTATCCGTCTCTTTCATATGCAAGAGAAGAAGTCGAAACTCAAACACTGGATGGGAATAGCACAATGGACTTACAATTGGTATCTCATAGCAGTTGAAAAAGAAGGTATTGAGTGGACAAAAAAAGCTCTACGAGCACAGTGTCTCAACGCTGCAAACTTCAATAATACCGAACTTCAATGGGTCCTTGAAACTCCTTACGATATTTGTGATGAAGTGATGAATAATTTACTTAAATCATATTCATCAAATTTTGCTTCAAAACAGGTGAAATTTAAGATGAAATTTCACTCTAAGAAAGATCAACAACAATCTATTGCAATTCTATCAAAACATTGGGGTAAATCTAAAGGAGTTTATACATTTCTTTGTAAGATGAAGTCAGCTAAAAATCTCCTAGCAGAGCTCCATTACGATGCATGACTTGTGATGAATTGGCTTGGAGAATTTTATCTTTGTATTCCTCAACCACTCGAGATATGGGCCAAAAATCAAGTTTCTACACAATCAGATGCAGTGATCGCTCTAGATCCAGGTGTGCAAACATTTATAACTGGATACAATCCAAGTGGACAAGCTGTAGAATGGGGCAAAAATGATATTAGTAGAATTTATCAGCTTTCTTACATATATGACAAGATTCAAAGCACACATGACTCTATTCATGGAAAAGTACACAAACGAAAACGCTATAAACTTCGCAGGGTCACGCTTCGTATACTAAAAAAATCCGTCGTCTTATTAATGATTGTCACCATAAACTTGCCAAATGGCTGTGTCAAAGTTATTATATTATTTTGTTGTCCGAGTTTAAAACACAGGGAATGGTTAGGCGTGGAAAATGGTGGATTTGTTCTAAGACTGCACGGATGATGTTAACATGGTCCCACTTCCGATTCCGCCAATATCTTCTACATAAAGTTCATGAATATCCATGGTGTCGGGTAATTATATGTACTGAAGAATATACCAGTAAGACATGTGGGTGCTGTGGTTATATCCATCGAAAATTGGGTGGATCCAAAGTGTTTCGTTGCCCAAGTTGTACAGCTGAGCTTGATCGGGATATCAACGGTGCTTGCAATATACTACTTCGCTATCTTACTGTTACATCTAAAGAGCCAGTTTATGCTGGTGCTGGGACCTACCCCCTGGGACCTTCATGATTCTTGCAGAACACGTATATTTCCTTATTGGGCATAATCAGAAATGTGATGTTTGATTAGGAATATATAGGTTTAATTGTAGGCGTTAATTCAAAGTTGAAACAAATGAACATGGCCATGAGGCCCAACTTTATTAATATAAAAAACCGTTGTCAAAGCAGAAGCAACATACAAATAAAAAATACATCGCAATTCAATAATTATTTTCTGATTTTGGTAATGGCACTACAAGTACATGAATAAAATTTTGATCAGGATTGTTACCGAAAATATCAAAGACTGGTTGCATTAATGTGTATCCTGCTGTTTCAATACAATATCTCTGAAGTTGAAAAGAAATATTAGTTGACTCGAGTTGTATTTTATTAATGTTATTTCCCATTATGTTATTGGGGAACCAAGTTTCGATTTAACATTCTTAAATTTTGGTTAATTTCTTCTCTCGAATATATTATTTATTTATATTTTGTAATTACTTTTTTTTTCTAATATATACTTATTAATGATGATGTAATTGTTGAATATAATAATTTTAATAAAATTTTCTAATTATAATGTTGATTAATTATTATAAACGAGAAAAACTTTTAAATAAGTTTCTCTACCTTAAAAAAAAAAAAAAAAAAAGAATTCTGTCTAATTATAATACAAATATTTAATCATTTAATCATTTAATCCGAATCTGATATTCCATATCGACTAATAATATAAAAAAAAAGTTATTAATAAAAATGTTTAACAATAAATAAATCTTAGAATTACTTAGAATTTACCTTTTCAATTCTTTTAATTCTTCTTCTTTCTTTTGTAAGTTCATCTTCTTTGTAACTTTATTAGGTTGATAATACAATACTATAAGATATCGACCCATTACGTTAAATCCGTTGAGATGATCACATGCAGCTTTTGCATCAAAGATATCTAAACGTTAAACGAATAAATATAATAAATATAATAAATATGATTTATCGTTGATTTATCATAATTTACGTAATTTTATTATTTAAAAAATTTACCTTCATAAACAACAAAAGCTGTTCCACGAGTTTCTTTATCACTTCCTCTGATATAATAATGAATCAAAATATTATTATTAAATTTTAAAAATGGTCAAACATGATAAATTACTACTGATCGTTGCTAATAACTTACAATCGAATCTGTCGTATAGCCCCATATTTTCCAAAGATATCATACATTTCTTCAGAAGTAATATTAAAAGGAAGATTTCTAACAAATAATACCCGATTAACTTCGGGTGGTAACCGGGCCTAAAAAAAATATAATAAAATAATAATATCAATGTTTAGTTGTACTTTGTAAATAAATCAAAAATAAAGTATTCAAAAAAAATTGATTTACTTACATTCCGGTTTTTTGCAGACGCAGCCATCGCCATGTTGAATTTTATTTTTTTAAAAAAAAGAAAAATGTCAAATATTTTGACGTTTACAAAGAAAATAAGATTTATTTTTTTTGTGTGATTAACAATGGTACTTTATACGTTTCTGATCTTTTACATTTTTGGACATTTTTGACTCGCATTAAGAAATTAAAGATAATTCTGGACATAATTCTAGTCAATATATATATATATATAGTGGAATTTTATTTATAAGTTTCTATTGTTGATAAATTAATAAATAAAACTACAACTTTCAAAAGAATGGAGTAAATTCGCTGATGTTGTATATAAAACATGTATTTATGCAAAAATAAAATAAATATAAAAAAAAAAAAAAAAAATTAATTTACTCCTTGTTTATAATAATCATATTTACAAAAATATTCAAAAAATAAAAAAAAAATGTATATATCTCTCAATATATTTGGAAAAAATTCACAATTTATATAATTTATATAAATTTATGAAAAAAGACCAAGTTCCCGCATGACAGATGATAACCGTTTATAATCCGACAAGAGCTCTATATCATTAAAATAATTAATATATATTAATATATATTTGTATAATCTTTAATATAATTTGTAATATAATCAGTAATATAAATAATCATTCATTTAAATAAATAATATTGTTTACCGGGTACATCAGATACACGAAATTCTTCATTTGGACAATCCAAAAATCGTTGAATCGGAGGTGCCATCTTTTCATGAATCGTCTTTTCATTATTTATTACTTTATTTGACTTTTAAAATATATACATATATATATATGAGTGTATATGTATATGTAGAATTATTTAATAAATTAGCAAAAATTATATATATATTATATATAAAATTATAATATAAAAATAAAATAAAATAAAATAGAACAAAACATTACATATTCAGAATTATTAGTGAATCGAGGTGGTAATACATTGAAAGGTAATAATCGCTCAGTTCTAAATGAATAATGAAAACGATTTATGAAAATGAAAATGAAATGAAAACGAATTATGGAAATGAGAATGAATTATGAATATGGAAATGAAAATGAATTAAGGAAATGAAAATGAATATGAATATGGAAATAAACTTACAGCGATTTCGATTCGTTAATCTTCATAACTTTATTTGTGATATTCCCATTAATTCTTTTTTCAATATTATTATTATTATTATTATTATTGTTATTATTATTATTATTGTTATTATTATTATTATTATTATTATTATTATTATTATTATTATTTTTGGTATTGGAATTAAATTCAGCTAATTCTCTTACTATTATTTCAGTAGATTTTTCGGAATTTACTACAATATCATTAACTTTGGTCTTTTTCAAATGGTAATCCTTATTATGATGATGATAATTATTATTATTACTACTACTATTAATATTATTATTATTATTATTATCATTATTATTATTATTATTATTATTATTATGATTATTATTACTATCATTATTATTATTACTATTATTATTATTATTACTATTATTATTGTCATTATTATTATTTTTTGTTGTTGTTGATAAATTTGATGATAAATTATCATTAATAATATCATTATCCAAAGTGGAATAATGAAGATTATTATTATTGGAATCTGTTGGATTATTATTATTATTATTATTATTATTATTTTCATTATATCCAAATACTCGACCAATCATTTTATATGAAGTATCCATAACTCCTGTAATAACTTTTAAACTACTATCAGCAAGTTCTTGTCCAACATTACGGCTAACTTTATGTTGATCTACTGTATTATTATTATTATTAAGATTATTACTATTATTATTATTTAAACCATTTATATTATTTATATTATTTATATTATTATTATTATCACTTGATATAATTGGTTCCCTATATATATGAAATAGATAGATAAGATAGATGACAAAAGAATAAATAGATTTATTATGTCTTTTTTTTTGTGTGATATACTATGTAATTACGCACCTAAATACTTTATCTGGTGATAATCCTAATCCTTTGTAATCCACATTCTCTAAGAATGTGGCTACGGCCAACTAATAAAATAAAATAACATAAAATAAAATAAATAAAAACAGTGAATAAAAATAGAATATTTATAAATAATAAATATTTGATAACTGAATAAAATAAATAATTTAAAAAAAAAAATAAAATAAAAATTAAATATATATTTCTCATACAATGTTAGTATGGCAATATGATGATTCTCCACGCAAAAAGTTTCGTATTCGAAATCGTTGCATGAATCTATAATAACAATATGATAACAAAATTATAACAAAATAATAACAAAATAATAACAAAATAATAACAAAATAATTACAAAATAAAATAAAATAAATAAACTACGATAATAATAATAAATAACAATAAATAAATTACCTTAAATTCGATACCAATTTTTTAGGATTAGATTTAACTACTATATATATTAAAAGAGGCAAAATAGCATCCGCATTAGGATCACCACCATCATGTTTACCTTCCGATAAAGAAGAAGTGGGTGAAGTAGGTGGTGAATTAGGTAATGAATTAGGTGATGAATTAGGATTATTATTAAGTTGTGAATTAGGATTATTATTAGGTAGTGAATTGGTTGTTAATTGTGTAGTATTTGTATTAGTATTAATAGAAGGAATGGAAGTAGAAGATGTGGATGTAGTTGAAGATATAGGTGAAGTTGTAACTGTAGATGTTGTTGTTGAAGAATTTTCTGTGTCGGCATTTGATCTACCATTCATTAATCTATTCTCAAGTGCATCTTTATAAAAAAATTATTAAAAAAAAAAATCTCATTAGAATAAACTTAATATTTTAATAAATTAATTATGAAAAATTCAAATATTATATATATATTATATATTTTATATATATATATATATATATTTACCAACAATTACTCTATGACATTGAACAATATTATCAAGTTTTTCATAAGGTGATTTCTTTTTATCTAAACTTTGTAATTCTGTACCAGCCAATTTTACGGTAAAATCTATATATTCTTGATGATTTGTAATTTTAACTCCCAAATGTGAAAGATTTAATCCCAAAAGATTTAATGCCGCTATTTGTGATTCTAAATTTTCATCTTGAATACTATCATCTGACCATTGGGGACAAAATATTCTATAAATAAAATATCATACAAATATATATATATAATTTTGACATATGATATATAAAATTTAATAAAATATATATTGAAGAAAGTTTGTAAAAAATTAATTAATTAATTAATTTAAATTGTGGCTTACTGCTCATATAATGCTGTACACACGAATTTCTCCACAAGATTCATAAATTCATCTATTTCCTTTTCATTTGCATCAATCAATTCCTCGGTTGATCCAATTTGTGCTTCAAATTGATATCGAATATTTTCATAAAATCTTTGAATTTCTTCACATGTTGAATTTTCATTTTGAGGTGGTTGATTCAAGAAATTTGTTATAAAACTAAAATTATTATTATTATTATTATTATTATTATTATTATTATTGTTGTTGTTGTTGTTGTTGTTGTTGTTGTTGTTATTGTTGCATTGTTATTTTCATTATTATTATAATTATTGTTTATATACCCACCTTTGAATTTCTGTTATAATATATCCTGGTAAATCTGTTCTTCCACTATCTCCTATTCCTACTCCTACTCCTCCATTAACTCCTTCAAGTTTTAATTTTAATTCCAATCTTAATTCCGTAGGTATCTTTGTTTCAAGATGTTCAATAATTTCTTTGGATCTTATTGGTGATTGAATTGCCATAACTTGAATAGCTTTTCCATCCAAAAGTACGTCAATATTATTATTAAGAATTTTAATCGATGGATATTCATACGATGATGGTAATGATGATGATTCGTTTGGTTTTGTAAAGGTCTCAAATATGAATCTAAAATAAAATAAATTAAAATTAAAATCCTCAAATCCTCAAATAATCAAATAATCAAATAGTAAGAAGTTGATTTTATGTACTAACTTTCGATTCTTTGGATTTTCCAGGATAGAAAATGAACTGAATTTTTCTGATGGCAATAATCCTATCACTTTAAAGATATCTCTAAATTTAATAAAAACATTTATTAAAATTAGTAAAAATATAATATAATATATATATATATATATTGTATACTGTATAAATAAGAAATATGAAATTGGATTAAAATTGGAAATAGTTACTGTTGAATGAATCCTGTTAATCCATTTAATGTTAATGCTTTAATCTCATAATCTTTCGTTTGAGTTATTATTACATGTTCTTGAAGAAGTGTTCGATCAACGATTTCAAATGGCATTAACGGTGAGGTAGGAAGTAAAAGTGTAGCCTAATAGATAATAATAATAATAATATATAATAATATATAATAAAATATATATATATATATATCATAATTGATAAATAATGGAAATAATAAATAATAAAAGGATAATATTAAATAAATTATTAATCTGCAATCAATTCTTTTGAAATTAATTTTTATTTTATTTTTAATTTTTCATATCATACCTTTTTGGAGGTTAACAATTGAATAATATCTTGAATTTCATCATTATTCATTTCACGAAGTTTGGCCAAAATTAATCCTCCCAATGATACAGGATTTGATGAAGAAAATTTTTGTTGTAAAGATGAAGACGACGAAGAAATTGAAGAGAATGAAGGTGATCGTTGATTCGGCCAGGAAGTATTACTTCTGGCATCAATCTCTTCGTCTTCATTATTCTCTAAAGGATGGCGTGTAAGGGTTTCAATATTCTTGGTGGTTGATGATTTTAAACGAAGTGGTGATATTTGAGATGTATTATTGATAGTGTTGATAGTGTTTGAACCCTGACAATTCGCAACTACCGGAGAAGTTAGAATTGTTGCTTGTTGATTTATCATGGTTTGTTGACTTTCCATAAATTAAATGAATTTAAATTGAATTTAAATTGAATTTAAATTGAATTTTAAATAACTTAAATATAACTCTTGATAACTTTTGATAACTTCGGTATAATAGATTGCGTAATAGATTGCGATATTCAAAATATTTTATTTAATATATATTTCTAAATAGTATTAGTAAAATATTTAAAGTATGAAATAAAAAAAAATAATTGTTAATTACCAGTTAATTGGTAGGTTTGACTGATACACCCAGTAAATTGGTACTGTGCGTAATGTTAGTAGATATTACTTGAACAGGGTTGGATTGAGTCGATCGCAGTAAAAAAAACGGTGGTAAAACTAGTCTCTTATTTATATGCTGTGCGATTAAACCGGAGTTTATGCTTTGTGGATGAGTAACAACGCAACTAAAGTTTGGTTCAAACCGAAACCGAACCGCCGGTTTCGGAGCATAGGGATAGTTTGTTTTTATTGGCCGGTATGATCAACAATCTCGTGATTGACATGATGATCAAAATTTCGAT
>CAJVPK010001560.1:0-10143 GCA_910592015.1 Diversispora eburnea
GATGGATGAAGATGATATGAAAAATTATAATCATTTGGTTGTGGAATTGGATGGTGTCCTTCAAATACTTGTTGGTTATGAGTTCCAATTTTTTCCATGGCTTCATCATAAAGGTTTTTAAGTTCATCTCTAAAATTTCCATCAGGAAGAAATATTTCCAATCCCTTAATTACTTCTATAAGTGAAACAGAAGGCGCAGCACCCATTGCACTAATAATAATGATATGTAAAATTATATTATATTATATTATATTATATTATATTATATTACATTATATTACATTGTATCGCATTAAATTATATTTACTAACCCAAGTAATATGCCAAAACTTGGTTCAGGAAATCGTTCAACAGTTTTTCCAAATTCAAATTTTCTACCGAATGCCCAAGAAGGAATCCATGCTATTATAAAATTATTATTATAATAAGATTTATATTAGGAATGAATGATAATAATAAATAATAATAATAAACTAACCCGGATTTTCTTCATTTCCAATTTCATAAGGATTGAATTCATACCACCTATAATAATCTTTCTTCATTTTATGGTTTTCAAACGTTTCTTCGTAATTTGGAAATAATGCCGCTTCTTCTGATTTAAGAGCATCTTCTTTCCATGGACGAACATGAAAAGTTCTATAAAATATAATAAAATTAATGAAATAGAATAAACTTGATAATAATATGATAAAATTTATAATAAAATTTATAATAAACTTGTAAAACTTACGAAACATAAAGAGGCATTAAATTCTTCCCACCGTCAATATATTTTCTTTGTTCACTCAATTTAAAATCACCAAATTGTTTTGTGGGATCTTTACCGATCATAAGTTTTGCGGCTAACAATGCACCGTAAACATCCATAATTGATAATTTCACCCCGGTAGCATTTTTCTGAATTAAAGATCCAAATACTAATTCAACAGCTGTCTGTGGATCAGAAGTCTCAGAAAGCCCTTTTAAAACGCCATGTGCATTAAAAATGCTATGCTCAAGTTCGGTTCTATAAAATTCTAACAATGCTTGGATTGGATTCTCGTGTGATTGACCAATTGTTGAATATAGTTGAGCCATACTCCAACAACTACCACTGAGACCTAAAAATTATATTAAAAATAATAATAATAATTATTATATTATTAGTTATATACTATATATGTATTATATGCATTATCAGTTATACAGTATATATATATATATTCACCTGTGAGATATACACCACAATCATAAAGTTCAGATTCTTGGACAGCCCTGAGATAAGCTAATTAAACATAATAAATATAAAATAATAATATAATAAATTATTAGATGTAATAAATTTTTAGATAAATGTGAATTATAAATATAATACCAGTAAAAGAAATCATGGATCTAAATCCTCCGCCGCTTCCCATAAATGCAATTACTGGAATATCATCAATATGAATTTCACTGACATCGACTCCCACATATTTTGCGAATGCTTCACGGATAAAAAGTTTTCTATCGTGAATAAATTTTATTTCTTCTTCACTTAAATCATTATTATTTCTGAAATATATTTATTTAAAATATTTGAAATTTATTAAAAATTATTTACTTAAAATTTATTTAAAATTCGTTAAATATATTTAAAATATACCTCACAGTTGCATCCCATTCTAGTTCGGGATAAAGAGTAGTGTCCTTTAATTTTTCAATAACTCTATCATCCAAATCATCAAAAGCTTTCATAACATTTCCTTCAGCTTTCAAAGAATTAAAACTCTTTGCTTCATGTTCAATAGCTTCTTTGATTTGTCCGAACCATGAATGTCTGAAAATATTATAATTTATTATATAAATATTTTTATTTTTATAATTTATTTTATAATTATACATTTTTCATAATTACTTCTCTTCAGAATTTTCGGTCATTTTCTAAATTTGGAAGGTTTAATTTTTAGGTAATATTTTAAAAATTAAAACTTTAAAATTTAAAGTTTTTTTTTTAAGTTATTAATTTTAAAAAATTTAAAATTAACCTTCAAAAGAGAAAGACTTTTTTTTCGCGAAATGGATCAATGCGTTCATTAAATCCTTTCTCAAATCCATTCAATCATTAAATCCATTCGTTAAATCAATTCCGAATCCATGTATGACGACCGACGAAACATGTATGACAACCGACGAAACCTGTTGTAACTCAATATTTAATAACAGTATTTAAAATCAAGATTCATTTGTTATCTGTAAAAGTAAACTTTTTAATAACAGTATGGTTTAACTATTTTTGTTATTATACCTTGATGACAGTTAAACGATTTTCCGTGATGTGTGCATGCGTTAAAAACTCATTTAGCTGATAATTCCGATGTTTATTTTTTTTTCTCTAGATAATTTCTCTATGTAATAAAATTCTATACTAATTAATAAAAAATTTCTTTGGCTAAAATGTAATATTTGGATGCCATTATCAATGACTATCATATATATTTATTTATAATTTTTGTATATAAGGTAATGTAAGGATTGTATAACAGGAATCCGGCGATTTTTTCCTCTTCAAAAAAAAATTTCCCTAATATAGTACTCACTTTCTTATTTTATTTTTTTCCTTTGTAGATCATCACGCGAGATGACACAAAAATCGTTATTTATCTTTAAGGTTATAACATTTTTGTGTAAAACAATAAAATAACTAATTGTGACTTGACTTTATTAATAAACAAACAATGCAAGTTTATTTTTGGTAAAAAAAAATTTAAGTACAATTGTTATATTAACCAATCAATGCCAATTTAATGGTAACTGTAGTCCGTAGCAATATTGCCTTATAATTGTTGTTATTGTGTAATTGTTTAATTAACCCTTCCCAAAAAAACTTTTCGTTTATGGCCTGAACTTTATCATGAACGTATGTAATAATTTATTATTGAAATTGCTGTAATTGCTGTTAATTATTGATTATTTATTTATTTCAATTGTTTATTTATTATTTCAGCGCACAAGTCGTCAATTATTACCTCCAATTGATTTTTACTCGTGTAAAAGAATGAAGCCTTGGTTCTTTGTTTAATTGTTTTATATTCTTATATTATTATTATTTTAAGTTTATTTAACGATACGATACATTTATTTTTTACGCTTATTTAATTAATTAATTTAATTTTTTTTTCATATTTTCATCAATGAACTATATTATTAAATCCATTATGTACGTTTCTTGTATTCAATAAAATTTATATCAAAATATTTAATAATAAAATATAATACATAGAATAATACAAAATAAATATTTATACAATAAAAATAAATAATAAGATAGAATAAATTATTTATAAATTATGGAAAATTAATTCTATTCATTCTTGCATGTTTCTTTTTCTACCAAGTATCAATGATAATTTCTTTAACTTGTTTTTCGAATTCCAATCAATTTGCTTTTGCTAATCTAACCATTAAATCGACTTGAGAAATGGTATAATCGAAATTAAAGCGAGTGGTAGAGTTCGCTTTAGCAGGTTCAAAATTAGGATCGTTTTGGAGATATCGCAAGTAACATAATGCAAATTGTTTTTGCGTGGGAGGTAAAAATTCATCATTGGTTGAAATGAAATCATGAACTTCACAATGTTTATTAGTCACGACACGAGTAATTCTATTGAACCTCTTCGATCACAGGAAAAGCCTTGTTGCTCATCAAAAACTTTATGATCAACGACACTGGTTGAACAATCAAATCCAATGACATCATCAATCCTTCTATTTGGATGAGTTAAGGGATACATGGGAAAATCATTTGATACGCCAGCATCGCCAAAGTGAACTATTTCATTATTGTCGGGCCCAAGTTTATGTGGTGGTGATGGATGAAGATGACATGAAAAAATTGTGATCATTTGGTTGTGGAGTTGGATGAAGTCCTTCAAATTCTTGTTTTGAGTTCTAATTGTTCCATCAGGAAGTAATAATTGAAGTTGATTAATTTCTGCTATAAGTGAAACAGAAGGAGCGGCACCCCCATTACACTAATAATAATGATAAGTAAAACTATATTATATTACATTATATTATATTATATTAAATTATATTTACTAACCCAATTAACTAGCCTAAATTTTGTTCGGAAAATCGTTCAACAGTTTTTCCTAATTCAAATTTCTACCGAATGCCCAAGAAGGAATCAATGCTATTATAAAATTATTATTATGATAAGATTAATATTAGGAATGAATGATAATAGAAAATCATAATAATAACCAATAATAAACTAACCGAAATTTTCTTCATTTCCAGGATTGAATTCATACCACTTATAATGATCATTTTTTATTTTATGTATTTCAAACATTTCTTTGTAATTTGGAAATAATGTCGCTCCTTCTGGTTTAAGAGCATCGTCTTTCCATGGACGAACATGAAAAGTTCTATAAAATATAATAAATATAATAAAATATAATAAATCTAATAAATATAATAAAATATAATAAATATAAAATATAATAAATATAATAAAATGTAATAATATAATAAAATATAATAAATCTAATAAAATATAATAAAAATAAACTTGATAAATAATAATATATTTCATAATAAACTTGTTTTAAACTTACGAAAAATAAAGAGGCATTATATTCTTTCCACCATCATATATTTTCTTTGTTCGTTCAATTTAAAATCACCAAATTGTTTTGTGGGATCTTTACCGATCATAATTTTTTCGGCTAACAATGCACTATAATTGATAATTTCACCCCGGAAGCTTTCTTCTGAATTAATTCAAAACCTGTCTGTGGATCAGAAGTTTCAGCAAATCCTTTTAAGACGCCACGTGCATTAATAATACTATGTGCAAATTCGGTTCCATAAAATTCTAACAACGCTTGGATTGGATTCTCGTGTAATTGAGTAATTGTTGACTCATATTCCAACAACTACCACTGAGACCTAAAATTATATTAAAAATAATAACAATAATTATATTATCAGTTATATACTATATATGTATTATATCCATTATCATATATATATATTCACCTGCAAGATATATACCACAATCTTAAAGTCCAGATTCTTGGACAGCCCTGAGAAAAGCTAATTGAACATAATAAATATAAATAATAAATATAATAAATAATTAGATAAATGTGAATAATAAATATTATACCAATAACAGACCGCTTCCCATAATGTAATTACTGGAATATCATCTACATCAACATAAATTTCACTAACATCAACTCCCACATATTTTGCGAATGCTTATGGATAAAAAGATTTCTATCATGAATAAATTTTATTTCTTCACTTAAATCATAAATATATTTTAAATAAATTATATTTAACGAATTTTAAATAAATTTTAATAAATTTCAAATATTTTAAATAAATATATTTCAGAAATAATAAAGATATCTCACAGTTGCATCCCATTCAAGATCGGGATAAAGAGTAGTGTTCTTTAATTTTTCAATAACTCTATCATCCAAATCATCAAAAGCTTTCATAATATTTCCTAAGAATGAAAACTCTTCGCTTCATGTTCAATAGCTTCTTTGATTTGTCCGAACCATGAATGTCTGAAGATATTATAATTTATTATATAAATATTTAATTATATATTTTTATAATTACTTCTCTTCGGAATTTTCGGTCATTTCTAAATTAGAAAAGGTTCAATTTTTAGATTGTAATATTTTAAATTAAAACTTTGAAATTAATAACTTAAAAAATACAAACTTAAATTTACCTTCAAAAGAGAAAGACTTTTTTTTTCGCAAATTGATCAATGCGTTCATTAAATCCTTTCTCAAATCCATTCCTCAAATCCATTCATTAAATAACTCATTAAATCAATTCATTGAATCCATTCATAAATCGATCCATGTATGACGACTGACGAAGTCTGTCGTACTCAATATTTAATAGTAGATAATAAATTTAAATACTGTAAAAGTAAACTTTAAAAATAACAGTACGGGTTAACTATTTTTGTTATTATACCTTGATGCGTGCACGCGTTAAAGCTTATTTAACTAATAATTTTATTTTTTCTCTGGATAATTTCTCTATTTTACATTAATTAATAAAAATTTCTTTGGTTAAATGCTAAAAGGTAAAATATTGGATATCATCATATGTTTATTTATATTTCTACAGTAAGTATATAAGATAATGAAAGGATTGTATAACAGGAATCCGGTCATTTTTTTATATTTATTTAAACAATTTTCTTCAAAAAAAAATTTTCCTTAATATATTACTCTCGCCATTTTTTTCTTATATTATCTAATCCTATAATATATACTCATAATTAGGAGTCGGAAATAAAGAGGTAGAGATATAGATAAAAGATGGGAGGAAAAAAACCTTTAACCTCACGAATGGAGGTTAATTAGATTTTTTTTTTATCAATCAACAGATCAAGATTTTCGTGAAATAGTGATTACACAAAAATCATGAAAAAACTGACATTAACACCAAAATATAAATATATTTAATTGCTGTTAATTATCGATTATTTATTTCAATTGTTTTTTTATTATTTCAGCGCACAGGTCATCGATTATTAGCTCCAATGGATTCTCGCTCGTGAAAAAAAATGAAGCCTTGGTTCTTTGTTTACTCGGATAAATATAAATATATGTATTACTTGGATAGATTACATTTTGATTCCCAATAAAAACGATCTTTATTTTATATTCTTATATTATTATTTTTAGATTATTTATCGATTTTATTTTTTACGCATATTAATCCTTTTTTCGTATTTTCCATTTCAAAATACTTAATAATAAAAAATATAATAATTTAAATAATAACCATACATAATACATATTTAATAACAATTATAAAAACAAATAAGATAGAATAAATGATTTATAAATTATGGAAAATTAATTCCATTCAATCTTGCATGTCTCTTTTTCTTCCAAGTATCAATGATAATTTCTTTAACTTGTTTTTCGGATTCCAGCCAATTAGCTTTTGCTAATTTAATCATTAAATCAACTTGATCAGTGTTATAACTAAAATTAAGGATATTAGTAAATAATGCTTTAGCAGGTACAAAACTAGGATCCACCTTATCATTTTGGAGATATTGCATGTAACATAATACAAATTGTTTTTGTGCGGGAGGTAAAAATTCATCATTGGTTTTACCGGTTGGAACGAAATCATAAACTTCACAATATTTGTTAGTCACGTCACGAGTAATTCTATTGAGACCTCTTCGATTACAGAAAACATCTTGTTTCTCATCAAAAATTTTATGATCAACGATGCTAGGTGAACAATCAAATCCAATGACAACATCAATCTTTCTTTTTGGATGAGATATGGGATACATGGGCAGATCATTCGATGGGCCGGCATCGCCAAAGTGAAATATTTCATTATTGTCAGGTCCAAGTTTATATGGTGGTGGTGGATGAAGATGATATGAAAAATTATAATCATTTGGTTGTGGAATTGGATGATGTCCTTCAAATACTTGTTGGTTTTGAGTTCCAATTTTTTCCATGGCTTCATCATAAAGGTCTTTAAGTTCATCTTTAAATTTTCCATCGGGAAGAAATTTTGGAATTTCTTCAACTATTGCTTTAAGTGAAGCAGAAAGCGCTGCACCCATTAAGCTAATAATAATGATTGATAAACTATAATAAGTAAAATTATATTACATTATATCGTATTAAATTATATTTACTAACCCAAGTAACAAGCCAAAACTTTGTTCAGGAAATCGTTCAACATTTTTTCCAAATTCAAATTTTCTACCGAATGCCCAAGAAGGAATCCATGCTATTATAAAATTATTATTATAATAAGATTTATATTAGGAATGAATGATAATAATAAATAATAATAATAAACTAACCCGGATTTTCTTCATTTCCAATTTCATAAGGATTGAATTCATACCACCTATAATAATCTTTCTTCATTTTATGTTTTTCAAACATTTCTTCGTAATTTGGAAATAATGCCGCTTCTTCTGATTTAAGAGCATCTTCTTTCCATGGACGAATATGAAAAATTCTATGAATACAATAAAACATAATAAGATTAATGTAATAAATTTTATAATAAAATTTATAATAAACTTGTTGTAAACTTACGAAACATAAAGAGGCATTAAATTCTTTCCACCATCAATATATTTCCTTTGTTCACTCAATTTAAAATCACCAAACTGTTTTGTGGGATCTTCACCGATCATAAGTTTTGCGGCTAACAATGCACTGAAAACATCTAAAATTGATAATTTCATCCCGGTTGCTTTTTTCCGGATTAATGATCCAAATGTTAATTCAACAGCTGTCTGTGGATCAGAAGTTTCAGCAAATCCTTTTAAGATGCCATATGCATTAATAAGACTATGCTCAAGTTCGGTTCTATAAAATTCTAATGATGCTTGAATTGGATTCTCATGTGATTGAGCAACTGTTGTATATAGTCGACCCATACCCCAGCAACTACCACTGAGAACTAAAAATTATATTAAAAAATAATAATTTATTATATTATATATATATTAGATACTATTGCGCATTAACGGTTATATGTTACATATATATATTTATGTATTCACCTGCGCTATATACACCACAATCATAAAGTCCAGATTCTTGGACAGCTCTGAGAAAAGCTAATTAAACATAATAATTATAATAAATTATAAGATATAATAAATCATTGGATAAATGTGAATAATAAATATTATACCAGTAAAAGAAATCATGGCTCTGTATCCTCCACCGCTTCCTATAAATGCAATTACTGGAATATCATCAACATGAATTTCACTAACATCGACTCCCATATATTTTGCGAATGCTTCACGGATAAAAAGTTTTCTATCATGAATAAATTTTATTTCTTCTTTACTTAAATCATTATTATTTCTGAAATATATTTAGAATTTATTTAAAATATATTTAAAATTATTTATTTAAAATTTATTTAAAATTCGTTAAGATACCTCACAGTTGCATCCCATTCGAGTTCAGGATAGAGAGAAGTGTCCTTTAATTTTTCAATAATTCTATCGTCCAAATCATCAAAAGCTTTTATAGCATGTTCTTCAGCTTGAAAACTCTTCGCTTCATTTTCAATCGCATCTTTTATTTGTCCGAACCATGAATGTCTGAAAATATTTTAGTTTATAACATAAATATTTTATTTTTTTATTTTTATAATTCATTCTATATTTTATAATTACTTTTCTTCGGGTACGTTCATTTTCTAAATCTGAAAAGGTTAAATTTTTAGGTAATATTTTAAATTTAAAAACTTAAAAAGACATTTTTTCATTAAATCCAATCCATCCACGCTGTACTCTATTTACGAATTCAAATTACTGATTTAGCAGTTAAATACTGTAAAAGTAACAGTATGGTTTAACTATTTCTGTTATTATACCTTGATGTGATCGTGCATGCATTAAAACTTATTTAGCTGATAATTTTTCCGAAGTTTATTTTTTTTTTCTGGATAATTTTCTAAAAAATAAAATTCTACTTTAATTAATAAAATTTTAAAATTCTACATTAATTAAAAATTTTCTTTTGCTAAAATGGGAAATATTGGTTCTTTTCTTAATGTCATTACCAATTTCTTTACGATATATATTTTTACAGTATATAAGATAATGAAAAGCTTGTATAATAGGGATCGATCCTGTGATTTTTTTATTCATATTTATTGATTTATTGAATAAAGAAAGTAGTGCTACGTAAACAATTTTCTTTTCAAAAAAATTTTCCTAATAATATACATTCATACTGGTCTTTTTTTTTTTAATCCTATAATATATCTATCAAAAACCAGAAATAAAGATAAAGATTGAGATTGAAAGGTAGAGATAAGAGGAAAAAACTTTTCCCACAATTTTGGTTGATTCGATTTTTTTTTCTTTGCCAATCAACAAGATAATCAAGATTTCGTAAAAACAAACCAATGATAACTTTGTACTCCTTTATTAATAAACAAACTAGAATGGCGAATTCAGATTAATAACCACCATTTTAATACAATAAAAATATTATGTGATTCTATTCATTTTTAAATATTTTTTTCAAAAATAAAATAATTAATAACAATATTTTATTCTTTTTTAAAATATATATGTTACTATGATTAGAGTAAACAATTATATTTTTTTGAACTGAT
>CAJVPK010001561.1:0-10141 GCA_910592015.1 Diversispora eburnea
TATGTGATATGACGATAGAAATCAGGTAGATTACCAATTTGATATATGACAGTTCGAGTGACTTGAATTTTGCAATTGACCCATCACTCGAATGACTTGAATTTTGCAATCAACATGTCATTCTGATAGGGAATAACCTACACTAAGTGGAAATAACATAATTATGTTATTTCCACTGGCAGAAAGAAATAAACCAGAAAATAATATCTATTTAGGTTTCTACATGAACTGAAGGAGGCTGATAAGGTTCAAATAAATCATCATCTATTTCCAATGGTTGATAAGCTTAAGGAATTATGAGATGGATGGAGAGTTCTCATAACATATGAAAATCAAGATGGACTTGATATAAGAGTTGCAATAATAGTAAGTTCTTCCAATATTCTAGTTACAGAAAATTATTTGAACACAAATCTGCTATGATGAAATGTTATGGGTGTCTGAAAAGAAGCTGATATAGTGAGACATTCAAAAAAGATTCACTATGGATGTATGCAAGATTATGAACAATGTTATCAGAACTAGCAGATCCTCAGTTATATAGAGAATATACTCAAGAATAATTTAGATGTGATATCAGAGGAACAAACAAAATTCATTTTAAAGAATACAAAATATGATGATCTGAATTACTTTGTTTTCTATATATGGATCCAGAGAGACTAAAAAGTGTAAGGATAAAAATATAGTAGAATTCCTTGATGGGTAGAAGGTCTGTATAAAATAATATATATCGAGAGACAGTTTGTCTTTATTTGTAGTATAGTTTCGTTCAAGTCTATTACATAAAAAAATAAAGTTTATCACACTATTGTCATATGACATTGTGATCTAAGTAATTCGTAGTCACATCGGCTTCTATTTTTTAACTTTGGTATGCTCATGCGCAGTGTGGCAGAATATAATGAAGGCACGAAGTATATATTTAAATTGCAGGCCAATTCCCGTCATAAATTTTTATTCGAATTTGATGATCCAAATATGCAATGATTACATTAAATCTATCAGAATTAACCGATTGGCTTAATCTTAAGTTATTGGACCTTCCATTAACAAGTCAAGAAGTGACTGGTAAGATTTCGTTGGGTGAAACCTATTTGAGCAAAAGGTAAAACCCTAAACTTTAAACTAATTGTAACATTTAGGTACCCTAAAAAGGGTCCAGTTATAAAAATGTGGGTTTCATTATCTATTGGTTAGTTTATACAAATCGACAAGTACTTTAGCATTTTAAGGCTTTTAGTTTTTACATGTAAAAAATTAAGTAAATAAAGGTGTAAAATATTAAAGATGTCAGAGAAACTATCTATTCAACCACCAGAAGACGAAGAACTTCAGATCGAAAGTAAATATACCAAAGAGAAAAAAATCGGGGAAGGGACATACGCGAAAGTGTATAGAGGTATTTATTTAATTAATTATTTTTATTTTTAATTATTTTTATTTATTTCAATCATTTTTTAGGTATTGAACGCGATACTGGACGTATGGTTGCTATTAAAAAAATTAAGCTAGTACAAACGGAAATTGGTTTTCAGGGTATAGAGTTATCAGCTGTTAGAGAAGTAAAAGTTTTACGAGAATTAAGACATCCTAACATTATCGAGGTTTAGTAATACTAGAAAATAATACATATTTATAAAAAAGATTTTTATATATATAAATATAACTGTAATTTACGTTTAATTTATACACAATACACGAATACATGATATTATACAGTTAATTGATATTTATTCACATCAAACAAATTTACAACTTGTATTGGAATATTTGGATTCAGATTTAGAAATGATAATTAAGGATGAAAGTCTTGTATTCGTGTCGGCTGATATTAAGAGTTGGATGCTGATGACATTACGCGGTTTGGAACATTGTCATCGAAATTGGATTCTTCATCGTGTATGGTTATTATTATTTTTTATTTATTATTATATTTTGATTATTATTTAATATTACTTATTTTCGTGATTTTTAAAAATTAATTAAAAAAAAAAATTAATAATTCAAAAAAAAAAAAAGGATATGAAACCCAATAACTTGTTAGTGGGTAAAGATGGTCAATTAAAAATTGCCGACTTCGGTTTAGCGCGTGATTTCTCAGACCCACATGTCAAGAATATGTCACCTCAAGTTGTAACAAGGTATAACATTAAAATTAATTCAATTTAATTAAATCAATTTAATAATTTAATTTAATTAACTCAATTTAATTAATTCGATTTGATTCAATTTAATTAACTTAATTTAATTAATTCGATTTGATTCAATTAATTCAATTTAATCCGATTTAATCCTTAATTAAAGTTATAAAAATTATTATTTAATTTAATTTAAGGTGGTATCGAGCTCCAGAATTATTTTTTGTACCTTCACAATATAGTTACGCAGTTGATATATGGGCAGTAGGATGTATCTTTGCCGAATTAATGTTACGAACACCATATCTTCCTGGGGAAACAGATATAGGACAATTGGAAACGATATTTTCAGCATTAGGGACACCAACTGAAGATGAATGGCCGGTACGATTATAAATTATTATAAATGATTATAATAACGATTACGGTAGGAAGATGATTATACTAATTATAATTATACAAATTTTTAGGGATTTACGGAATTATCGAATAATGTTCGATTTCAAAAATATGCTCGGACACCTCTTAAACAACTTTTTACAGCTGCAGGAAATGATGCGATAGATTTATTAGAAAAATTATTAGTGTATGATCCTAATAAAAGAATAACAGCTCGTGAGGTACATTTATAACTCTTTATTTAAATCGTTCTTTATTAAAATCATTCTTTCACTTTATTAAAATTATTATTTCTCTTTATTAAAATCATTCTTTCACTTTATTAAAATTATTCTTTCTCTTTATTAAAAATACTCTTTCTTATAGGCATTAAATCATTCATATTTCAGGAATAAACCAAGACCCACGCCACCAGAAAATTTACCAAGTCAAGATAAAGAATTTACAGAACCGCCACCACAAGAAAAATATTCAAAGCAACAAAAACATCAACAACAACAATGGTCAACCAAAGAATCATTATCATCATCTGTTAACAATAATAATAACAATAATAATAACAACAATAATAATAGTAGTAGTAGTGGTAATGGTAACAATAATAATAACGGCATTAACAGAAATAAATGAATTATTAAATAATAACGGGGGATACAAATGTACTTTTTAATTTATATTCTCACGTTAATATATATTCTCACGTTAATATAATTAATATACTTAATATAGAATATACAGAATTTAGAATGGAATATATAAAGTATAAATGAATGTAAATATGGAATATGGAATATAGAATGTAGTACTAAATAGTCAGCTAATTTGAACAATATCTTCATTATGAATCAACAAATACGAATTGCAGGTATGCGAGTTGGGGAGAGTTTCCCAAACTAGGTTCTCCGTTACACAAATCAACAAATGATCTGTATAATATTTTTTTTCTCACTTGTTGATCATATAAAGGAGCCAGTTTAGGATAGAAAATTTGATCATGACCAGTTTTTTTTTTAAAAAAGGGCATATTTCTCTGGAGTATAGGCTTTATCCTGTGATTTTTACTTTAAATAAATTTATTTATATAGGGTGCATGTCTAGACTCAGGGTATACTCTAAGAATGTTAAGAATGTCCAAAAAAAAAAAAATCAACTTAAATCTCCTATAAAAAGATGACTCACCCCACGCCTCCTTTTTACAAAAAATTTTCACGATGCCTAATTTTAATGGAGATTCTTCAAAAAAAACAAGCGCTAATTTGATGCAACTTGAAAATACTTATAGTGCTCATAAGTAATATTAATATTAATTATTTTTATTTTTATTTTTGGTATTGCTAAAGCTTTCCACTGGTGATTGTCACCACTATAGGCAAAATTAAATAATTTCCTGATCAACTAGCTTTGTCACGTAAATTTAATTTTGCCCAGTGGTGACAAATTACTGTGGTGAGCTTTGGTAATTTTCATTTAATTAAAAAATATTAAAATTTTTAAACATAATAAATTTTAATATAATAAATTTAAAAATATAGTTATCATCCTTTACCGGTTGTTTTTTCCTCGGGTAAAGGAGCTTATGTGTGGGACCCGGAAGGAAACAAATATATGGATTTCTTATGTGCCTATTCTGCTGTGAATCAAGGCCACTGTCATCCAAAAATTGTAAAAGCTTTATGTGATCAAGCACAAAAACTTACTTTGAGTTCTAGAGCTTTTTATAATGATGTTTTTGGTATTTATGCTAAATATATAACTGAGGTAAATTTTATTTATTTATTAACTTTATTTTATTCATTCATTTATTAATTAATTATTAATTTTTCTTTATTAATTTATTTATTTGTTTATTTTTTTATTTTGATTTTTGATTTTATTCAGTATTTTAACTATGACATGGTTTTACCCATGAATACGGGGGCCGAAGCGGTAGAAACTGGCATCAAATTGGCCCGTAAATGGGGTTACCTTAAAAAGGGAATCCCGGAAAACATGGCAATAATACTATCATGTACTAACAATTTTCACGGTCGTACAATGGCAGTCATTTCTATGTCAAATGACTCCGATTCCCGCACGGGATTTGGTCCTTTTATGCCACGTATTGGTTCAACTTGTCCAGTTACTGGGCGTTCGATTCAATTTAATTCACTTAAAGATTTGGAAGAAACATTGGAAAAACATGGTCCTCAAGTGGCTGGATTTTTGGTTGAACCAATTCAAGGTGAATCCGGTATAAATGTGCCGGACAATAATTACTTAAAGAAGTGTTATGAACTTTGTAAAAAGCATAACGTTTTATTAATCGCCGATGAAATTCAAACTGGTTTGGCTCGCACGGGTAAAATGCTTTGTCAAGAACATGATGGAATTAAAGCAGATATTACCTTATTAGGTAAAGCACTTTCGGGTGGTGTTTATCCGGTATCTGCAGTTCTAGCCGATAAAGAAGTTATGTTATGCATCAAACCTGGAGAACATGGTTCAACTTATGGTGGAAATCCATTAGGTTGTGCGGTAGCGATAGCAGCATTAGAAGTAATTAAAGAGGAAAACCTGGTAGAAAGATCTGCTACGTTGGGCGAAAAATTTCGTCAAGCTTTACGTAAAATTGATTCGCCACTTATTCAAACAGTGCGAGGCCGAGGGCTATTAAATGCCCTGGTGATCGATGAGACCAAGTCCAATAAAACGGCTTGGCAAATTTGTCTATTACTTAAATCTCGAGGATTATTGGCCAAACCGACCCACCAGAATATTATTCGTTTGGCACCAACATTAAATATTACTGAAGAAGAACTCATGGAAGGGGTTAAAATTATAGAGAATTCGTTATACGATATCGTTAAAATGAAAGATGAAGATATTCCGGGGTATTTGGAAGATTTGAAATTACAGGGTCACTAAGTAATAATAAAACGATGAATAGTGTTATTGTGTTAATCGATTTACGGGTAGCGACTTACCCTCCTTTATGGGATTTCCTTTCAGGTGACGGCGAGTCGGGTGATAGATTTTGTCTTAGTCAATTTTTATTCTTTTTGTACAACTTTATATTTACTATATATGTAGTTATCATTTATGGATAAAGATGAGACTCCATTAGTCGTGTAAAATACATAAAAAATAAAATAAATTTTTTACCATTTTAGAAAATATTTTTATATTATTTAAAATTTCTAAATAACATAATTGATAGTTTAGCATTCTTAGGCTAGAATTTTAAATTGGTTAATTTGTATTATAGCTACCTCATATTCCAATATGCTTAGTTTTCCTTTCGCACATGATGAAGGTGAATTTAATGTCCTATTTGGCGTGCCATAGATAACCACGGATAGGTATGGATATCCAAGGAGATCCGCGGATATATCCTGGTTAAATCGCACATGTACTGTACATCAGTGGTGGATTTCATAATCATCACTGAACTGCCTTATATAATTATCTATGATTGGTTGTTCATCTATTCTAACAATACTTTTTACTAATTTTAATCTATTTCGCATTGACATGTTAAGTAATTCTTTTTCCGTCATATCATTGATTATGTCGGCCATTTTTTCACCAACCTCTTCGGGTATAGGTGCAAGAAACTTTGTTTTCTTTTTCAGTGGTTCGGTTAAATTTGTTTGATATGTAAAAATTCTTCCAATTACCTCAAGAACAGGTTTCCCTTCATCAAGTACGAACTGTTTAATTATTGCCAAAGCATACTGCGATCATTGATTATAGATGATGCTAAATATCGTTCCTGGCTTTCTGTCTCCAAAAAAAAGAAAATAATCCAATTGTCATTGCAATCAGTTAAGACAGACATAGGGTTTGGAGCGCACTCATTATCCATTATTAATAATTCTGCGATAGTTTCACCCTTTTTAAAATTTTCCTCCTTTTTCTTAGTTTCAATCCAAATACAGGAGGTATCACTTGGTCCAATAGAAATATCGGCACAACCCGTTAAAATGACATTGGCACTTTGTAAATGTCGTTGATAATTTGATTTATGGTCATCCTTTACGTGAAAACCATCTGGTAGATTCAATGCATTCTTAAACCATTCCACCACTTCGGAAATTTGGCGATCTTCATTAATTTCCATGTCCCATACGAATGGCTGGCAGAATATGGGTTCAATAGGTTGAAAGTCTTCCGCTGAGATCTAATAATGGATAAAATAGTAAATAATAAAAACCATTAAATAATACAGGAGGTGTATACTTACTTTTAAAGATTTTAATCCGTAACAATCAATTATATTTCTTGCTTTATTTTCCGAAAGACTTGATGCTTTGATTATCTCAGCAGGTTTTTGACGTGTTAATGCATTCTCTACTGCATTTTCTACGATCACACCTAAATCTTCTGATTCTTCATGTTTACGCTTTGACGTCACTTGTAAAAGCCAAAGTTAGTTAATGTTGCAAAAACGTAAAGCAATTTTTAACCTGTTAATCATTAATTCTTACCGATGAACTTGAATACATACCAGATGCATTTACAATGACTTGTATAGGAGTATCATAAGTATTTACAAAACTTTCATCGACAGTTAAATCCGCACGCAAGTCAACATCTTCACCGTGTTTTCTTAGAGTAATGCGGTTAAGGGCCACATCATCCAAATCGGGTGACAATTCCTTTTTGATCGCTCTAATCAAATCGTCTACAATCTCTCCGTCGAAGGTAAGTCTAACAGGTCGGCTGTCGCCATACTTGATCCAGATTTTATGGCCTAACTGAAGGTTTCCGAAGCCTATTTTTTTTTTCGAAGACAGCAATTAATGACTTATCTACGAAATATTACTGTAATAAATCCTACTTTACCACTGGATATAGATTCTTCCTTTTGTAGAGGAGGAACATTTTCAACAATCATGGCATCTCTGCCTTGTGTCGATGTACTAGATGTGCTAGCAACAGTAGGTGGTGCGTCCTCTACGAAAGAAGGTTTTTCATTAATTATATGAGTTCTTCATAAAAAATGCACGAAAATGTATGACTGTACTTTTTCTTTTCGATTTTGATGACATTGTTTATGATGCACAACATGATTGGCGCCTTTTTATCAGAAAACTACATTCTTACATCACGGGGGAGTACAAAACAACATCACGGGCAAGAAAAAAATCTGATTGTCACACATTCTACACCTCGGTGAATTTCTTATTTTTGGGTACATCATCATCGAAGTTTTTTAGGATAGTATATTCGAGGTTTTTAAGATTAGTAATTGATACTTTTTCCGTTCTCAGCATAATAACCACATAAAACAGATAAGTTCTTGAACTACGGACCTTTACATATTTTCATATGCTTCCATATATTTGCTCATATGTTGCTCGAAAAAAACATTCCAACTTGAAATAGCATTATATCCAAAACAGCACAAGGATAGGTAAGATTTTTTTATTATAGCTGAATCAAAATGGAAAGGTGAGTTTCATGATTGGTGAAAAACAAAAATTAACAAAAAAAAAATACTAAATCAGAGTATATGTGAGAAATTGGATTACACAAAAAACATGTGGATATGTATCAAAAGTAAAGAAGTTTGGTTAATCTTTTTCATCTATTTTTAGGTAAATCAGTGGTTATTTATATTATGCAGGTTATATAGACAGCAAGTACAGTTACATAATTACACATGTTCTACAAACTTCTAATAATAATCCAATGTGGTATAATTCAAATATATCATGGGTTAAATAAAATTTTTTGTGTAAATATCCACTTGTTATGCATCAAACTTTTTAAGAAATTAGGTTATACTGGATTCGAAAGATAATTTAATCAACTTTTATTCAGATATACAAAATTATTACATATTATAGTGACAAAAAATGTCTTATAAACTATGCAATCAGATTTCAAAATATATAGGTTTTAACTTCGAAAAAATCTGTCTTTCAATTACAAATGGAGATAGACAACTATTTTGAGAATTAATAACAGAATTAGAAGAAATAATCAATATTCATCAGGAAATTTTTTCTAGTGAAAACCTTCTAAAGTTAATATTAATGTAAGTATTTTACTGTTTTTCAATATATTATCCTTCGAAGGTCTTAGCTAACCTTTGAAAATTATCGATTTTGATATTTTCATGTGGTGAAATTTTGTGAATATTATTATTATTGTAGTAAATTCATATTAATAACTTTTGAAGATTATCATTTTGATATTTTCATGTACAAAATTTTATAAATATTATCATTTTCATAGTAAATTTGTATTGATAATCTTTGAAAGTTATTGATTTTGATATCTTTATGTATGAAATTTTGTAAATATTATCATTTCATAGTAATTTCATATCAATAACCTTTGTTTATGTTAGATATTCATAATATATCATTTTGATGATCATCACTTACATTTATATCACTACAATTTTCAATCAACATTGTATTGTTAACAATATCTTTCAAAGTTTATTACAATATTTTAATTGATATCAATATTCTTTGAAGTTTATCATATCATTAATTATCATTTCAAATTTTCTTCAAAGGGAAATATTTTTTTTTGTTTGTGCAACAAGATCAGTTATCTCATATGACTTATTATTTAACTATGTATTCTTTTGTTTATTTTCAAAATAACTATTTTTACTCTCTTTAAACAATTTATACATCAGGAAATTTTTTATACATCAGAAAATTTTTAAGGACAAATAACTCCGTAAGTTTATGGAATGTAAAATTTCTGTAAATTTTTGCATAAATTTTGTAAATCTTCAAAATTTTTTTACATCAAAAGATTTCATTAATTTTTACAGAATATTACAAAAAGCTTTTTGTAAATTTTCAAAATTTTTATTGTACAAAATATTACGAAAAATGTAATATTTCATTTAATAGACTAAATATGTAACACAAAATAATTTTGTTTATTTACCTAAATGATCTTGTTTATCTTGTTTCAAACTTTTTTAAAAATTATTCATGAAATTTTAGAAGACAAAAATTTTTCAGAAATTTTCAAAACTTGTTTATTTCTCAAGTAAGTATATTGGTTTTGGTCGTCTGAGACTTCAACGAAACTTCTTGAGTCCCTTTAGTTGTGTTAAATTATAGATTAGGGTAGAATCCTTTTTCTTGAATAACACAATTTTTATATTGCGATACTTTATCTTTTCTGTTGTGTTCCTATGTAACAGGTATTCATTCAGCAGGTTATGTTCATAACTTTGTTGTGTCTTTGCCTTTTCCATAGTTTTCAAAGTAACAGAGTAGTTACTCAGCAGATTATTTATAACCTTGCTGTTTAGAAATTGAATACTCTCAGATGTTAACATGCTTATTTAGAAAATAGTAACAGGAATTGAATCAGTTTATTCAATACTGTTTCTAACATCCTTTTTCTTTATTTTTCCTTAGTTTCAATAACAATAAATTTTCAGAATTTTCCAAAGATTTTCAAATTATTTTTACGAATTTCATTTTTTTTCGAATATTTATAATTATAAATTATTAGATTAGTATTTAGTTTTTTCAAATACTATTAAATTAATTATTATTTTTTACAATATTTTATCAAATCTTTATTATATAAAAAAATATATGTAAAAAAATATAATAATATAATAAAATATATATAAA
>CAJVPK010001562.1:0-10135 GCA_910592015.1 Diversispora eburnea
ACCATTTGCTAATAGAGCATATGATTCAGAATTAGCTGTTGATATTTTTAATGGACTTAGACCAAAAATTAATAAAGATACACCTCAATGTTATATAGATTTAATGGTAAAATGTTGGCACAAGGATCCAGCTGAGCGTCCAAATGCTGAAATGATTTATTATATATCATTAAAATGGATTAAAGAGTTGATGTATGATGAAAAAACAGAACATTCACATATTTTTTTAAATGCAGAACATAAATTGCATGATGAAGATGAAGATATAGATTTATCTTCTGCTGAAACTATTCATTCTGAAGCATATCTTACAAGTAAACCTATACCTTCTTCTTTTAAAAGGTTTAATATAGATAATATCAATTTATTGCCGTTAAATTAAAATTGTTTGGATCAATCCATTTATTATGTTTTTAAGAATCTTTATTTCTATATGAATTATGTAACTGTATTTTTATGAAAATAAATAAAATATATTGTACTATCATCATTAGCCTTTCTTATTTATGATGTTTCGCAAAATGTCAAGATAATTGTTCATGTATTTAAAAAAAATTTAATTTGCAAAAATAAATTTCTTATTATTATTATTATTTATTTATTACCCATTTAATTATTAACTGTATTGATATTTTATTTAAAGTCTTGAAATTTTCTTTAGCTTCATTGGCAACAAATGTTTGTTTTTCATAATTGTAATTTTATAACGTGATAAATCTTTCCAAAATTTTGTGAAAGCATATATTTTTTAATGAATTATTCTCAAATTATATACCTAATTTACTTTGATAAAAATAATAAAAAATACTTACTTAAAATTTTTAAATATAAAAATATACTCGAAAATAACTTAAAACTTATTGATAAAAAAAAAGTATACATGCTACTTAAATGATATTCAAAAAACTCATATTCTTCAACTGATAAAAATATTTATCGTAAGTCTTGAACGCAAGACACATATAAGGAAGTATAAATTCACCAGGACGAATTGTATAGGATGTGATGCATCATCTCTGCAAAAACGTTTTTCTCGGTATCCAAATTACCCACTAAATGTAAAGTATCCCCAAATGACAAACATGAATCCATAGGATAATTATAAATAGCATAATCAAATTTCTTAACAATACTATTTAAATGGAATTTTCCAAATTTTCAGTTTTCAATGAAAATACAAAACTATTTTGTGTATTTTTATATTGATCATTATAATCCCATTTAAGGGATTATACCCTCCAGGAATTACTCCAGTACCTTCGACTTTTAAAATAATAACTTTATATGATATTTGATCACAAATATTATAAATAGTACTAACATCAAACCCGTCTCTAGATCCCCTAGCAAGTAATTTAAATTCATATGGATTGTTTTCTATATGTAGGATTTCTTTTATCAATCCATATGATGAAATCTCTAAAGCATGTTCTTCAGTAATAATTTAAGATAAAGGAATTGATGCATTTCTAGTTGCGATTTTTCGAGGTGGTAAAATAATTGAAACGATCCTGTTAGGTTTTATGAGCCTTGTATTAGTATCCAACCAAAGTTGATTTTCAAAGAAGTTGTAGGTATGGATAAAGTTTGTCTAATACATCTTCCTGGAAATGTAAAAATATCCAATGTGTGGGAGACATTTTTTAATTATCATTTGTCCATTCATCAAGACTAGTTGATAAAGTTGAATTTTTCGCTTTACCCTATTGAATTACGTATTCACAGACTTTACTTTCATCTAATTGCAAGTCATCTCGTATCAAAATAGAGATTAATGCATCTTCAGGAAGAATATGAAAATTGTTAGCAAAATATATTTTTATATAAAAATATAATACTTACTTGATAATGCATTGGACAATTTGATGGAAATATCTGGCATCGTTGATGCTTTTACATGGTCGTTGTTAAAAGGAGTTTCGTTGAATTTCTTTTTAAAGTAACAACTACGGATAGTAAAATATATCAATGAACTTTAAAATTTGATTATTGGGTGCTTAATCAATTTCGATAGTGACACTATTATCAATAGGGTCTTCAAGAAGTCGGGTAATTGATAAACAGGTAAAAAAATTTTTAATCATTCTTTGTTAACTGTATTTGCTTTATTTCTACCACAAAGACAAAAAATGGCAACTCAAATAAAATTTTTATGTAAATGTAAAGTATTACATCATTTATATTAGTAATATTATATAATCTATGTACAGTATATTCATTGTTGACAATGACGTTAAAAGTCTGAAAAGTTGCTTTTTTTTCCATGATATCAAAAACGTGGAATTAATAATTTCCACTGAAAATCAAAAGATTTTTGATTATATTAATTTCATAAATGAAGTTTAAAAGAGAATTAGAGAAGATTCAGTGCACAATTGTAGATAAAAAAAAAATAATAAAAAAATGCAAGCCAAAATCAACCAGTAAAGAAAATATTAATATAAAGATCTCATTAATAAAAGTTAATAAGAGATCTTTTGAAAATAAATATTTGGATGAAAAAACATAGTGAAAGACAGTAAACGAAAATAAAAAAGTAGCTAAAGTTAACTAAAAAAAATGAAAAGTAGTTAAATATCTACAAGATAGATCATGGTTAGTATAAGATAACATTATGATAAAAATAAAGACAAGCATAAATACTTATTTAAAACAAGCATGGACTCATAATACAATTGTTATTATTATTACTATTGGCGGAAAAACATCCGAATAAATGAAAAATAAAGCGTTACTGAAGATAAAAATAGTTATATCCAAGAGGAAGAGAATAAAATTCAATTTTACTTTATTTTTGTGAGAGGAAGAGGAAGAATTAAAAACTACTTTTTAGAATTAATACTTTTAAGTTGTTATTTTATCTAATGTAGATCGATTTTAGCAAAATATGTATAATGTCATCACTTCTAAAAGCAATTCAATTGTAGATAAAAATTAGATTATTTAGAAAGAATCTTAACTACCTTTACATAAAAAATAGTGATTTTATAGATATATACAGTCGAACCTGTAAATAAGAATATTAGACTAGCATAATTTTATGCAGGTTATGCTTATGCAATTTAATAATGCAGAAAAAAATTTATTAATAAAATCAAATTAATTATTCATTACAAGTCATTAAAATTATCAAATTCATAAATTATTTAATTCATCTAAATGAAGAATCAGAATCAATATAATGATTATGAGAAACTGACTGATGGTGAATGATGATGCAAAACTGATGATGATGATGATGAAAAACTGATGATGGTGAATCAATGATCAATTCATTAGAGATAATGACCGAGAATTTTAAAAGATTGCAGATGTTGATGATGTTGACTGTAAATTTAAAATCGTGGGTATAATGATGATGATGGATAATGAGTATAAAGAATGGTGAGTAGAAAAAAGTAACCGATGATGATGTGACTGATTTCATTGATTCAGTAAGCAGGATAATAAATGATCTTAAAAAATATTTATAAGGATGTGATAAAGAATTATGAGCGGCCAATAAAAATCTAAAGTGTGACAGGTAATCAAAAAATATACAGATGCGCGTACATACGTCTATTATATCAAGAATTTTTAATTGATATGCACGTTATGCGCATACTTATAGCTCATATGGTCCAGGTTCGACTGTATTGTATAAATTTTTAATAAAGATGATCATAATTGTTATCAAAAAAACTCCAAATAGAATTCTTTACAAAAATTTAAATTCAGATTCTTAACGAGATCTTCTCTTATTCCTTCGAATAATAGTGATGATAACCTAGACACTTTCATCTATTTTATCTCAGTCAAGTATGGCTTACATAGAAATTGATATTGATTCCTTATGAATATCACGACATTAATGAATACGTTCAAAGCACCAATCAATCCAATCCTTTGGATCTTTAATTCACTTGTATATGAATCAAATTTATATAGTTTTACTGATGAAGAAAAAATTTAAAATAAATGAGTTTTTTAATAAAGACTAAATTGGAGTGTATTTATAAATCTTATTATCATTCTATTAACTAATATACATATAAGGAGCTAATGTCGTTTATTGTTTATAGATTTAAATATTACCTTTTGTAATATGCTTTTTTATTTATCATGATAAATTAGAATATTCAAATATAATTTTTCATCCCTTCTGACAAGATAACAAGACAGTAATCAGATTTACTGTCAAATATTATTGATGATCAAAATTTACAGATAAAGATGATCAATCAGGTTAACAATCAATTCAGAATAATTTTTTTTTTATCAACGGAATCATGCCCCAATAAACTTTATAAATAAAAAGGAATAATACGTAAATACACAAATGCATATACGTATACAGTTTATATTATACATTTTTTGATGCTGTCTAAAAAATAACTATATTTTTACCTGCCAACCCATTATTTCTAGATGTATGCTTTGGTACAGTTATTATTGTTAGATAAATGAAATAATTGCATTGTCAATCTGACAAGATTTTTTAAATCTCTACATGTCAGATATTTGAGTGTAAATATTTAAATCGTTTACAATAATCTTTAGATCTCGATCCAAGCTTTGATATTGATTAATACATAAATAAATAAAAATTAAATTGTTGAATTTATAAATGATTTTCAAAAATTTCATAACTTCATGATTTCGATCTTATTGGATTATGGCAATTATATTATCACTATTACTACTATTAGCATAAAAATTATTATTATCATCATCTTTTTCGTCATTCTCTTCTTCTCATGATAATTCAAAATTCTCTTAATTATGTTGGAATGATATTTAATAAAAAAAAAATAAATTTGCTAAAAATTTTTTATTGACTTTTCTAGCATTAAAACTCATTAATAGTTAATTTGATCTGTCTTATTTTTTATAATAAATTTATGAAATGAATCAAATGACTTTATATTTGCCGATCCATATATTAAATTAAATATTAACTAATATATATAAGTACTATTGATTTCCTACCTTGGATTGTGTATTACGTTGTGTAAAAATGTGATCAGTAAAATAAACTACTTAATATGTTTTAGTTGTCCTAATTTATTTATTTATTTAACAATGTCTCAGAGAAAAAAAAGAAAAACAAATAATAATAATGCTACTATTAATAACAGTTCTAAAGCTAGCACAGAATATGAAGACGATATTCCGTTTTATCATTATTCAAAATTTGAAAATGTAAGATCAATTAATAAAAATAATTATAAAGCTCATGTTAAAAAAATAGTTTCTCAGGAAACCGCAGTCGATGTAGTAGCTCTTAAATATATTTCTTTGAATAATTTTATAAATGATGTGAGTTATTTGTTAAAATGCTACAAAATAAATCATTACTATTTTTAGCATATTTCTTTTTTTTACTATTTAATTATTTATTTAGGTTAAGAGACATCGAAAATTGGAAAATAATGATAGCATTCTTAAGTTTTATGGTATTACTAAACAAGGTAAAAATAATCGACTTTATAACGTTTATACAGAACTTTATAATTTATTTAATTATTTATTAATTATCTATTAATTCTATTAATGCAGAGATTACCAACAATTATATGATTGTTCTCGAATATGCAAATAATGGTTCTCTTCGTCAATATTTGAAAACAAATTTCCAAAAATTCGATTGGAATATAAAATTAAATTTGGCAAAACAAATTGCAAATGCTTTAATGAATTTACATGATAATAATATTATTCATGGAAAATTGGTAATTATTTGTTTAATTAACTTTATAAATAAATCAATTTCTAATTTAATTATTTAATATTTATTTTGTAATAATTTTATACTTCTTTTAACGTTCAAATTAGACTTCTGAGAGTATTCTTGTTCATAATGGGACTATTAAATTAAATGACTTTGGAATAAAATATTTAAAATCCTTTACTGCTAACGTTACTATCCCTATTCAATATACTGATTTTAGATATTTAGAATTATTTAATAAAAGTTTAGATATTTACAGTTTAGGAATCATTCTTTGGGAAATTTCTAATGATGGAATTTCTCCTTTTGAAAACGGATCAATATCAAAATCATCATTACCATCGTCAGCATCAACAAATGGTAATGTTATTGAGTTGATAAACGATACAATTATAAGAATAAAAAGTGAAAAGACTATATCTGGAATACCTCCTAAATACAAGGAAATTTACACTGGTATGAATTTACATATTATTTAAATTATTTAGATTATTTGTATAATAAATATCGTTAAAAGTTAATGTAAACTGGATACATTTGAAATAGATTGTTTGAAACACCATGGAAATTCTCGACCAGATATCTCTGAGATTGTCAATGATCTTTCTGGAATCAATATTATCAATGTGGCAAGTAATTTGGAAAAGTCAAACGAAGAAGAAGAAATTTCTTCTTTTGATTTCATACCAACCAAAATCAATGATTATAATGTTATTTTTATCAAAAAATTATTTGAATTTTTTATTAATAATTTTAAAATTCAACCCGAAGAAATGCGATCTATCATGATCAAAAATTATTTTAAAGAACATAATATGAATTCAGTTAAAATTTTTCATAAAATGATTAGATATCCATCTCATTATTGGTTCACTAGCCTCATAGGATTTTTTTATCAATATGGTATTGGGACCGTAATTGATAACCAAATGGCATTTAAATTCTTTAATTTAGCTGCTAATGAAAGAAGTTATATTAAGAATATCTCCTCAAATCTCTCATTAAAGAAATTTTACGATATTAACAAAGAAATTGGAATTCTTCGTCTTGCGCATATGTACTTCTATGGCAGAGGCGTCGAAAAAGATTTGAAAAAAGGTTTTCAGATCTATTCTAAAGCTGCTGATGAAGGATCCAATATAGCTTTAAATTCTATCGCATATAGTTATTATACTGGGCTTGGTATTGAAAAAAATGAAAAAAAGGCATTTGAACTATATTTAAAATCTGCTAAAAAAGGGAATACTCTCGCACAATTTAATGTTGGTGAATGCTATATTGATGGAACAGGAATAGCAAAAGATGAAGTTAAAGGATTCCAATTACATTTAAAATCAGTTCTTGCGGGAAATATAAATACGATTAATAATACAGGGTATTGTTATCACTTTGGTATAGGTGTCGGTGTAGATGAAAAAGAAGCATTTAAATGTTATTTTAGAGGAGCTGAAAAAGGAAATCCAATTTCACAATATAATTTAGGATATTTATATGGAATTAATCATGATCTAGTGGAAGCATTTGAATGGTATAAAAAATCTGCTGAAAGTGGATATGCTGATGGCCAATATATGGTTGGAAAATATTTTTATGAAGGACGCGGTACTAGGAAAGATTTTATAAAAGCTATATACTGGTTGAATAAAGCAAATGAAAACGAGAATTTTTATGCTAATGAATTATTAGAAAATGTAATTTATCGAATAATCTTTTTTTAGGTTATTATAATATCATTGCAAATATCATTGCAAATATCAATAAAAATATTTATCAAATATTCTTTCTTGAATACAAATTTTAAAAAGAGATTGCTTGAAAATTATAAAAACATGTGTGTAAGCATAAATATTAGTACTTTGTCTATCAGGAATTTCATTGGAATTCAAATTTTTTCTGAATTTGCGTTTTGTAATAAAAATCTTTAATATGAAGTATTTTGTAGAAGTGTAAATAAATTTGTGAGTATATTATAAGTCAACTTAGTGAAACCAATATTTAAGTAATTTCAAACCTTTGGAACAATTTTAGTTAGTCGCTTAAAGGTGGTTTACTTTGACTAATTTATTGAAATTACGTCACAAAATTCTACATGTAAAATGGAACTGTAAAAAATTTGTAAGAAAGAAAGGCAATCTTTCAATAAATTTACATACAAGTTAGCTTAGAAAAACTATGATTCAAGTAATTTTAAACTTCTGAGCATCTTTAATTAGTCGCTTAAAAGCAGTTCGCTTTGACAAAAATGTTGAAATTATGTTTTAAAGTTCTGAAGGTACAGTATAAAAAGAATCCAGTTATTCTTGAAAAAATATTGTTTTTTGTATTTGCAAAGGAAGTATAGAGAATAATTAATTGATACCAACTGCAAAAACAATTTATTATTTCAAAATAACTTCATTTAATAATAAATAACAAAAGGAGTGTCCTTAAAATAGACCCGGGTCTAGACTTTCATCCTAGAAACCCTATATATAAATAAATTTTTTAAAGCAGCCAACACGTGATAAATACAATTGAGAGAGTGTAGACCTGTTTAGGATAAATTTATCCGAACAAAAAAACAGTAGATCATGTATTATATTATTTAAATCATTTAGATTATTTACATAGTAGATTATTAGCTGCTGTTAATTTAAATTGGGACTGTGCATATGGATAAATTGTTTGAAATTCCCGACCAGGCATCTATTAAGTTGCTAACTATCTTTCTGAAATCATTATTATTTCTGATACCGATGCAAAAAATAAATTAGAAAAGTCTAATGAAGAAATTCAATATAATTATCCCACCTTTATTTCAATAACAACTAAAACTGATAATTATAGTATCCGTTTATTAAAAAATTATTTAAATTAATTATTATTATTTTTTAAATCAGTCCTAAGAAATGAACTAATTACAATCAAAAATTATATTAGAGAACATAATTTAAATTCAGTTAAAATTTTGCATAAAATGATTAGATACCCATCTCATTACTGGTTCAAGGATTTTTTACCAATACGGTATTGTAACTGTTATTGATAATCAATTGCCATTTAAGTTCTTTAATCTAGCTGCCATATATAAAGAATTAAAGAATATCTCTCACTAGGGAAATTTAACTCCATTAACAAAGAATTGGAATTATCCACCTTGCCCATGTACATTTTGATGGTATAGGCCTTGAAAAAGATTTGAAAAAAAAGTTTTCAGATCTATTCTAAAGCCGCAAATGAAGGGTCCAGTATTTTAATTTATTACATAACAATAAAAAAACACTTACATATTTCCGCCACGTAAGTCGTCCAATCAATTCCACATTCTTAAAAGGAGAGAAGATGTAAGTATCGTTTTTTCTTTTTTTTTAAATAAAATCAAAGTAGACACCTTCGCCACCTAACCGATTCTGTATTCTAGAGGAGAGAAGAGGTATCGTTTTCTTTTTTTTTTATTTTAAATTTTTTTAAAAAAATTTAAAAATAGATCGTACGCCCCAACGATTCCGTATTCCAAAAGAAGAGAAGAGGTAAGTATTCGTTTTTCTTTTTATTTTAATTCTTTTTTAAAAAAAATAGAAATAGGCACCTTCGCTTCCGTATGCCCGCCCACGATTTCATATTACTAAGAGGAGAGAAGAGGTGAATATCGTTTTAATATTTTTTATTTTAATTTTTTTATATAAAAATAAAAATAAATACCTTCCCTACGCCATCCATCATCCATAAACTGATTTTATATTTCTAAAAATAAATAAATAAATTTAAATATATATATATATATTTTTAAATTAATTTTTTTTAATTAAATATAAAAACACGCTTACCTGAATACCTGAATACGTCCCGTTTCAATTTAAAAATTTTTTTTTCAAAATCAGATCAGCTTAGATAATCTGCAGATCTAAACGGATATCCGTTTATCCGGAAAAAAATCATCTGTTTACCAAAGTACCTATCTGGATAAGTCTTAAACACTAACATGGAGGCCTTTTATATACTTATCTAAAAATAATCAAAGAGAACTAAAAATGAGGAGCACATATTTCAAGATCTTGTCTAAATAATCACCTTCTTCTGAATCACATTTATTTTTAAACAGACACTACCTGATCATAAACTAGTATTTGGTATAGATTAAAGGATGATGGAAGAACAAATTAAGTAAATTTATGCGCTTACAAATCACTCTGGGCAAAATCAGCCGTTCAATGTAATTTTTGTAACTTACTGGTCACAAAATTGTGCAGAGTATTCGTTATGTACATCTAATATTAATAATAAAACTATTAATAAAAATATTTATTAGTTTGCTTCCAACTTCCTCAAATTCCATTAACATCAATATATTTTTTTTTTTTTTTTTTTTTTCCAACGGAGTCATGTTTTATTAAACAATTTATTTTGCAGTTGATAAAAATTAAACAAATTTATAAGAACTACAAA
>CAJVPK010001563.1:0-10131 GCA_910592015.1 Diversispora eburnea
TTTTGCTATACAATTTCAGTTATACTTTTGTAATATATAAAATTTTTTCGTTAGATTTAACTTGTATATGAAAAATATGTTTTATAAAGATTTAATATGTATCTAGTACTATAATTTTTCTATCCTAATTTCCCCATTGATATACTAAATTTTCGGTTAGACTTTGATTAGATTTAATGAAATGGTATGCATTTTAGTTTGCTAGAACGTCTGAGAAGGGATCAGGATATTTATTACATTCATATCCTTCACCGCTTCTCATTATTTTTTTAATAGCAAGCAGAGTAACATAAAATAAATCTAACAAAAATTTAACAAAGATGTGGCCTAAAACAAAAAATGCACGTCATTCGAGTGTGGTTTAAAACAAAAATCTCACGTCATAGTTAGACTTAGCTAGTTGAAAATAGATATGGTTAAAAAATGATAACGGATTTGAGCTTTCAGCAGGGCCAGCACACTATTGTCAATATTGTGTGTTTTGTTCCAAAACCCCCAAATTTCCAATGTGTAGTAACTTTAGTAGGCTTTTGCAGTTTCTTTGTAGCATATACTTTTTTAGCATCCAAAGTACTAGCTCTAGTAATCACTCTGGTATTAACCTCTCTAACTTGACCAAAAGGCTCTTTTCTGAGATTATAATTTGCATGTCCTAATCTTGCGTATAACTCATCTTCGATAAAATTTTCTAAAGCATCAGGATTTCGAGATGCATTATCAGAATATCCCAATCTCATAGCAATACTTTCTAAATGTTCCATTGCCCTATTTTTATTTTCTTGAGGTTGTGCTTGATATGGGATGGGAGATGAATTAGTTGTAATAATGGATAGGCTTGAAGAGCCATTGCTCTGCAATAAATTTTTATTTCCATTATATGTAAAAGTAGAAGGTTGACACTTAAGCCAGATATTTTTTAGATTAGTAAAGAACGCATCTATATCTCCTAAAGCTGCACTTTCCATTCTTGAAAAGAGCTCATCTGGTAAGTGGTTCCATAAGATTGCCAGAGCATCAGTATTATTATTTGGTATTTGCAATAATAAAGTTAAATTTTTTCTTCATAAGTTTCTGGAATATCTGTAGGTAAGAATTTTTCTTGTGTTAATTTTGTTAAAGAAGCTTGCTTTGTTCCAACAGTCAATTCGTGATATTTATGTCTAATCTAAGCTCTGAATCAGTTTGGAGTATTGATATTTGTACCAGCAGGATATTGAGCAGGAACTGAAATATATTTTCCTGCCATTTTCGATTTATAAATATCTGCTTTATGGGTATCAGTAAAAGTATTGATATTGACATGATTAGCATCAGCAATTATTGTATTGGCAAATAAAATTACTTGTTGAATCTTATTACAATAGTTATCTGGTGGTTCTTGTCCTATATAATTGAGGATTTGTGAAGAAACATTACCAATTGCTTAATAAATATGTTGTCTAGAAGTGGCGGCCATATTGTGTGAATTTGCTAATGGATTATTCTGTAATGCAAAAATTTGCTAATTCAAATTATTAATTATTTGGCAGGTGTCATAGTTTTATTTTTCCATTTTTCATACCTCACTATAAGTTGATCTCGCTAATACTCTAATATTGTTCCATGATTATGACATTGTTGCAACTGCTGTTCTAATTGCTGAGTTACTCGTCTATTCAAGAGCTGTGTTGCAAACTGTTCATGCAATAATGTACTGATGCGCTTGTCTTTTCGAGTTTTGATAAAGATAACATTTAACTTCCAAAAATTGCGAGATCTTTCTATATCCTGCAGGATACCATGCTCCTGTGTAATCCTACGATTATGATTTTGCAGAGTAATACCATCCTGGGTAAGCTGGTTAATATGATTTTGCTGAAGTGTATCAAATTGTCTATATCTATTAACATCTTGTTGTAACTGCACTATTTGATTGTCCCGATCATCTCGTTCAACAGTAACGCCATCAATATCCTGATATGCAGTCTGATAATTATGTCAAACAGTATTCAAAGAGCTACGGACCCCTTCGATAATTCTGATAGGATTATTCAGTGGCGTACCGACTCCTTTAAGATGATTTTTGAGTCGATCTAAGCTTTGATTAATAAGTATAAAAAGATCTATATTTACCACATCTATATTTGTCATATTAGTATCTTGATCTTCCAAAGTTTGGATATATGGGTCCAGTGAACTTCTTCTGAAAGAAATAATTTCGATTTTTTCATTGAGTGCATCGATATTTTCTTGAAAAATTACTAACTGCTCTTCCAGATAGTCTATATATTTCTCTTGTCTTGTAGATGTTTGAAGAACCTTTTCCAATTGTTTTTTTATAATGGTAATTTGTTGACACAGTGGATTCAAATCTTCATCCCGAATAGAGATCTCCTTTTCAAGATATTTGATGTAATCCTCTTTTAAAACTAAATCTTGTTGCAACTTCCAAAACTGATTTTTTATTGCTGATAAACTATTTTCGAATTGTTTAATCCTCGATGACATCGTTAGAAACTACTATACAAATCCGGATATAATGACTTATCTTTCGACTCTGCCAAACATAATTTATCATTATAATAGATTGTATTGAAAATGAGCAAATTGAGTAAACCTATTATCAGAATCGATCCTAATGATGAATTAGCTTTAGTTTGCAAGTTATTGTTCTATCAACCCACAGGTTATCATTCCAATGTTCAATCATTACATAAAGATCTCAAGAAAGAAAGTTACCGTTTTCCATATAAAAAAATACGCGACTGGCTTATAAACCAGAATGAATGGCAAAAGTATGCCCCATCACCGAAAAATATTTCACGAGTTAGTTATGGTAAAATTTCACGTCCAAATTGTGTACATCAGTGCGACCTCTTATTTCTGACGCATGACCACTACAAAAATAAAAAATGTATAGCAGTACTTAACATAATAGATGTGGCTAGCAGGCACAAAGCGAGTGTCCCTCTCACATCAAAGAAAAGTTCGGAGGTTGCTAAAGCATTCAGGAAAATTTATGATGATCCCAATAACTCTCTTACATACCCGACACTTCTACAATGCGATGGAGGATCAGAATTCAAAAAATTGGTAACTCAATTGATGGAAGCGCATAATGTTACAATTCAAGTAATTGGCGCTTATAGTCATCGTGGATTAGCTCTTGTAGAACGATTCAATAAGACGTTAGCAAAGATACTTTATAAAATTCAGTATGCTGTGGAGTCGATATCTGGAAATCCTAAATTAATAAGAGAGTGGGTTAAGTATTTGCCAGAAGTTATCGATTATCTAAATAATTACCCAACACGTCTCATTCGAGCTCCCGGTTCCTCAAAGTGGGGGTTGGCGCCAATAAAAGCTGTCAAATTAGAAAAGGTTGAATCTCGGCCATCTACAAAGTATAAACGTCCTGTTGGGAAAAATGAAGAAAACCTGAAGAAGGGTGACACAGTCCGTTATTTGTTGGCTAATGCAGAATGGGAAGGAGGTATGGAGAACCAGAAAAGAGCCACAGATCCTATATGGAGTCCAAGCATTCATAAAATTTGCAAAATCGTAGTAACGAAGAACGAACCAGTTTTATATTATCTCGGAGATGATGACGATGAATATGCTCCAAAGCGTGGATTTGTGAGAGAAGAACTCTTACACGTGAATCCAGAAAAACTTCAATATCCGCCCCAGAGTATATTGGAAGAAAATACTCGCTCCAGATCCGTTAATTTCGTTCGTGTTATTAATAAAATGGATAAGGCTCATAAATACGCAGAGAAGCGTGGCGGGGAATGTCATGGTAAAACTGGTGGGAATATCCATATCCATTAATAGCTACAAAATTTGAATGGTGTCAACTTTGCTTCCACCACACCGATGAGCGACGTTGTGGATATATTTTTGAAGATCTGTTAGGTAAGAAATTCCCATCTTGTAAACCGTCATTTTTGAATGGGATGCAATTAGATGGATATAACGAAGAATTAAAATTGGCATATGAATTTCAGGGACCTCAACATTTTTCCGAGAATCCAATGTTCCATAAGCGAGGCAAGATAGACTTGGATAGTCAACAGACGCGCGATCAAAAAAAGCGGGAGATTTGTAAAAGAGAGGGTATAGATCTCATCGAAGTGGCTTACGATTGTGATTTATTTCCGTACATAAAAAGCAAATTACAAGAGAGAGGTTATTTATCGCATAAAGAATAAACTCATAAGATAGCGAAGCTAGTATCAATGACATATAATAAACTCCATCCATTATATCTTCCCGAAATTTTAACTGAAATTTTCTCATACCTTGTCACATATAAGACATTATACCCGACCTTATTCGTTAACTGGCTATGGTATTTTTGCTTTGCTCCTATATTATAGAAAAGAGTTGAATTTGCTGGTGATCTAAAAAAATCGTGTATACGATAGAGAAAATTTAAAAAAGTGATGTGTGAGGGTCAAGTACAAAGTACCATTTCTCCAGAAATAAAACACCACACACAGTATTTATTTCAACTTCATTTCTCTGGATGTAGGGTCTCTAGTAATGAGCTATATAGAATTACTAGATCCTGTCCTAATTTGCGCCATCTAAAAATCAAATGGTGTTGTGATTTATCTGATAGAGATATTAGCGAGATTGCGCAAATTTGTCTTCTGGAATCTATCATTGTTTCATGTAATAGTAGAGGTATAAAACGATCCAGTAGATTAACTAATATGGAGGATACAACTTTATGTATAATCGCGAATTCATGCTCAAATCTACAACACCTATCACTTGTATCTTTTAAGCTATCTGATATATCACTGAAAAAAGTTGCTCGCTCATGTACTAATTTGCGCTACTTGAAATTGGGGTATAATAAGCATATTACCGATGCATCTATAATCGAGATAGCACAAAATTGCATACACTTAGAATATTTTAGTTTACAAGGAAGTAATATTACCAATGCATCATTAAAACAGGTTACTGAATCATGCTCAAAACTTCTCATTCTAAGTTTAGTCGGATGCCAAAAAATAACAGATGAAGGTATATGCGTAATTACTTTAACTTGTTCAAATATGCAAAAATATGTGTTGAAGGACTGTGAAGAGATTACTGATACATCAGTTAAAAAAATCGCACAATCTAACCCAAAACTTAAATATCTCAATCTTAATGGATGTAAACTCGTATCTGACAAGTCTGTTTGTAAGATAGTACAGCTTTGTCCTAACTTTGAAGGCCTTCAAATTGAATGTTGTAATATTAGTGATATATCTATGATCACATTAGCAAATTTACGCAATCTTCAAAAACTTAACATTGAGGATTGTAGAAAAATCAGCACAAATGCAATCATAACCTTGCAGAATAAAAATCCCACTCTTGTTATTATCAGTTGGAATTTAGATGTAAATAGTGAGTCAGGTATATCATTATAACGGAGCTAACTAGATTATTATTTTTTGATATAATAGTATTACTTAGCTTAATTGGGATGAAAGAAGAAAAAATGCCCATATTTGTATATAATATCGATGAAACGTCTAGCAAATCCTCAGAACGAATGAAAGGCAATAAGTTTTTACCTGACCCCCCATTTAGATTACTGGTATATAGAGGCTCCAATAGTGAAAAAACGAATATGGTGATTAATCTTATACTAGGTAACAAATTACAACGATTGTTTAAAGGTAAGAAAGGAAATCGCTATATCAAAAACGATGACCTTGTATTAATAGGTAAGCATTTCGAACCAAAATGGAAACTAGTTCAAGATAGTTATCAGATTTTTGCAAATGCCCCAAAACAATATCGAGAAGATGTAACATTTAAAAGAATACCATCGGATAAGATTCCCGATATAACTAAATTCTCTCCAGAACGAAGTACAGTTGCCATGTTTGAGGATTTATGTGCTGAGCCAAAGAAAGTACAAGAACGAATTATTCCGTATTTCATTAGTGGCCGGCATCAAAATATCTCACCCATATATGTGAACCAGAAATATACACAAACACCTAAAATTATTCGTGAAAACATCTCACACTTATGCCTATTCCGAGAGGCAAGGAGTCGAGACGACATTCATAGAATCATACGTCAATATACGGATGATCCAAAAAAAACATCTAAGATTATTGATAAACATTTGCGAAATCGAAATTTTGTAGTATTCGATTTTACTAATCCTTTAAGTGTACGTCTTGGCTGGGATTCCCCTTTGAAATTGGATAAATAGATTAGGACTTCAGACCTGCAAGTAATTTTTCCGTTTTTTGCAATTTTAATTTCTGTTGATTGATTTCACTATGCAATTTATTATTAGCATTAACCCGTTCCTCAAGCTGTTTAGTGATTTCTTGTATAAAAGGGGCAAAAGTTTTTTCGTTGAATTTAAGCAATTGTAGGGATAAACTATCTAACTCTTTCTTAACACGGCAATTGATCTCTTCCTCATATGCAAAGCAAGAATACTTATGTGTCTGATTACAGGTCGGAACAGTATCTTGGGTTTGAGTTTTCTGATCGGGCATATCTGTATTATATAAAGAATTTTTCACTATAAGCTAACTTTTGCGTTGGTATTTTAATTTTTTCTGATATCTATTAACTTCATATCTTAAAAATGATTCGACTAATGGGTTCACTGCACTAGCTTTATCCTTTGTTATTGGATTTCTCTTCCGAGATATTAAACGAGTCCAAGCTTCGTTAACTAAGGAAGGTGGTAATTTATTGATCAAACCTGAATATGCTTTATTAAATTTTATGGCTCTTTAAGTTGCTGCTTTGCAACTGATATATAGTATCGAGAAATTAATATCGTATTTTATGACGCAGAAAAAATTAGAATCTTTTATGAAAATTATGAAATATACATCGAGAAAAAATAGATATACATGAATAAGTTATATATTAGCATGAACAAGCCTTTGGCTAATAAATAAATAAATCAATCGAAAAAATGTGTATTATGCTTCAAGTTCTAAAAGCTGCTTTCGGAATCTAACTCTCAATTGACTCTTTTTACTACTTGTCCAATTACACGAAATATAACATTCTTCATATTTTCTAACATAAATATCAAGAGGAATATCAGAATTACTTTGTTTATAAAGTTCGATCCATTTAGTACGCCATTGATTAAATTGTTCTCGAGTCTGAGAATTTTTTACTTTGCGTCGAGTTAAACCTAGAAATTTCTTATCATCTGAAGTGTTATCGTTTGATAAACTGTTCCAGACAAGCTGTGCATCTGACAGTTCTCTTTCTCTAAAATTTCTCCAAAGTTTTTGTATAACCCTTGCACACCCAAACTCAGTTCGTGGTCTTGAGGAGTCATAAACGGATTGTGGTCTTGAATATTCATAATCATAATGATCTTTCATTAAATTGAATTGACTTGCTTTTGGATCTAAATTAACATTAATATGCATAAGTTTCATACATCGAAAACATATTGCAGTACCATCTTCATATGGCTTACCTCTACTATAATTATATTTGTCAAAATTCGCACCTTGAACATGTGAAGCGTGGAGACATAGCTTATGATATGTAGATCTTGTTCCTCCTGGACCTATTAAATCTTGAAGAGCGATCCTAACACGAATACTTCACTGAATGGGTGTTTCTCTTTCAAAGATCATACTAATAGAATCATAAAACCTCTCAGCATCGATAACTCTATTAAGTACATTATATCCACCAGTTCTTTCGAGTCTTCTATTTATATTATACTCTGCTCTGGACATATTTAATGATTATATGAGATTTAAGTATATTTAGAAGTATTTTGACCTATCGGATTTGGTTCAATATATATGATTATATCTGAATTCATTTTTTGTTGATTTAGGTCTATGCTTAAAAGATAAAGAAGTTATTTCATTGTACAAGGATGCAGAATCGAGACTATCTACTGCTGAGAATATCTCTTTAGAGCTGTGAAGAGTTTCAGAAGTTATATGATAAAAATATTATCTGAGCTAGTATCAAGATACTTAAAATTTGTTGTAAAAAATATGAGCAGTACGTTTGTATTTATATAGAATTGCTCATGTAGATATTACAAAACAACGAGGCTCTAACTAGTTATGTATGACTGCTTATGACGATTGACAGAATATATGAAATCAACAAATGGCTCATGATTACTACATAAATAAAAATCTATTTCAGTCATATGCTTAATTCTCGAATATAAATACCAAAACCGGTTCATAAATTGCACAGGTGAATAGTTGTGAGAATTTTAACATGAGCAGATTTCGATAACGAAGCATTTGTTTGTAATATATTCACAGTTTATAATAATTTGTGTAACTCGGTATATTCGCTAAAATAATTAACCATCATATGATATGTGTTATAGAAGGAATTCGAATGTAATAGAACCTGCATATATAATTTGATCATGCGATACACCAATTACCAAATTTAATTAGCACCCCTTACATCTGTATATCTGTGTGAAAACATCTCAAAAACGGATATATAACATCACTTTTTTACTCTCATTGGTCTTTATTTATATTTATCGCAGAACTAAAGCACTATATTGTACTTTTTACAAATAGGGATATTGATAACCTGGTTTGAATAATCGACTTGAGATATAATACATACTCTTTGTTCTTGTGCATACGTTATCTTTTTCCTAATCTATTCTTCGGTGAAATAATAAAAAGCAGTAAAAGGAAAGTATCGTAAACTTCTTTACCTATATTCAAATAACTGACTATAGAACATATACATATCCTTTGTTCTCGTGCATATACTGACTTCTTTCTTAATCTATAAGTCGAGATACTAAAAAAGGAAATAATAAGACACGTTAAAAGGACAGTATAGCGATGTTGTTGGAAGTTTTATTTGCGACTATATTACCTAACAAAACTAATATTTTTCTTATCACAAAATCAATACATAAAATGTCTACTGAATTATATAACAAAATCTACGAATTTTTAACAACTGCTGAAGATAAAAAAATAAATGCGATATCGGTTATATATCTCGGAATGAAAGAAGATCGATAGATCGAACAGAATGAATTAAGAACAGTTGTAAACCGGGCTGTAGATTCAGCTAGTAATAGATATATGGAAGGTTCAGAGTGACAATTAAGAATTTTTCGAATTCTACCACAGGTTAGTCCATTATATAAAAATATACTTGAATAATACTTATATGATGATATTGTGTAATTTTCATTCATAACACGAATGCCAAATAAATAAATCCAGAATTGGTGTGAGCCAGTCTTTGATCGATTTGTTGATTTATATTTTTCTCATCCATTAGCTTAACCCCCAATAATACTTTCATATAATAGAGGGGTGTATATGCTATAGACTATCACACAGTAATGTAGTTCACTCTACTAACCTATTGTATATTAAGATTATTGCACGGTTGAGGGTTGAATCAAAAATATAAGTTATTATGTAGTTAATCAATATCACACAAAGTTACATTGGCGTGATGGCCACACAAAGATGTTAATTTTGCATATGCACTGATATATTGCGTTATTTTAATGATGGGAATTTATATACTTCTGAAATCTAATGTATCATTTATTTTTAGTTTAATAGCGCTTTTGAAGGTGTTTATGGTCTTTATGATATGGGAACAATCAAGACGGATAAGGAGCAACCACTTACTTCAGATCAAATTAGAAAGAATATAAGTGAAGTAAAAAGAAAGCTTGGAAAAGACACTTTACCACTTTATCAACATTTATATTCTGGTGTAAATAAAATCTCGGTTCAAGAATTAACCTAGAAAGATTCTTTAGCCAATCAAATTATTAGAGATAATTCGGATCTTATTTAGGAATTACCAGGAAATTTAAAAAAAGCATTTATGGTATATATGTGTCTTGGTGTGAACTAACTTCCAGCTGACACAGACTTTGTTATTAATATTAATATTTGATTTTAATAGAAACCGATCAGATTAATGAAACCCGTTCCTAGGGTTGTTAACCGGAGCATAATGTTCTGACATCAACCTGAGTTATGTATCACTCCGTTATGGAGCAGGTTAAGATTTCTAATTTTTTGTACTAACCCGAAGCAAATTATTTATTATAACCCAGGTTACTATATAATTTTTGCTCCGGGTTGCTCCGGGTTACTCCAGGTTGCTCCG
>CAJVPK010001564.1:0-10126 GCA_910592015.1 Diversispora eburnea
AATAAATGTAAAATAAATTATCTGTATCTTTAAAATTTACACTTAATCTATTAATAAAGTTTATTGGAGCAAGACTCTGTTGGATAAAAAAAAAAAATTTATTAGCAATGAATAACAAAAATAAAGAATACTTTATTTGAAAATTTATACAAATCAAAAACTATACGAAAATAAATAATATTTATTATTTACATAATTTTGTATAAATAAAATGAATACTTTGGTGGAATTTCGAAAACTTTGTATTCTTCAACTTAAAAAAAAAAATATCGAATTGGTGCACGATATGCTGTAGTGACGTGCTGCAAAAACATCTTCTTTCAGCATTTAAACATAATGCAAAGCCAAAATGCGACTTCAAATCCTGTGAATAATTATAAATGACATAACTATAATTCCTTGACCCCCTACTTGAAATGTAATTTTTCATATTTGCAATCCTTAATGAAAATATAAACTATCATCGGAATTCTTAAATTGATTTTTATCTTTATCCCATTCGAGAGGATTATACCCGACCAGAATTTCTCCAGTATCTTTAACTTTCAAAATTATAATAGTATTAGATAATTATCACAAATATCATAAAAGGTTTTATCGTCAAACCCATCTCTAACAAGTAATTTATATTTCATATGGACTATATAAGAGGTTTCGTTTTTCAATCCATGACGGAATTTCTAGTGCTCATTCATTAGTGATAATATTAGAAGATAAAGGAATTGGTGTAATTCTAGTTGAAAGTGTTGTATTTAAAATCTTTTAAGATGGTAATAAGATCGAAGAAATTAGCTTGGTCGATGTAATAAATTTTATAGTGATATCTGAAAAAAGTTGATGTTCAAGAAGTTGTTGACATGGATAAATCTTTTTTATCACATCTTCATTGGAAAAACTAAAATATCTAATGTATGGGAGGCATCCTTTCAAAGTTTCCTTTAAGGTTATGAATTGAGATTAGGTAAAGCGTTATTTTGTGCTTTTTCATATTCAATTATATGTTCCCAAATTTACCTTCTTCTAACTGTTTAAGAATGTAGATTAGTGAATAGAATAAAAATTTTCAGATTTAAAAATAGTATTAGGATGTTAGTCTAGAATAATTTCAAAGTTTTGACTTCGATAACTTGTTCGATAAACTTGAGCAAAGTTCAACCTTAACCAAATGTTCAACCAATTCATCGAACTTTCCAATTTTTCTAACGAAAACTTTTTAACATAAATATATATATTTAAAAACTTATTCTTACTTAATAATGGCACCAAATACTTTAACAGAAATTTTAATTTGACATCAAATCTCACTTTAAAGTAAAGACTGCAGGATTGCAAAACTATTGATAAATATTGGAATCTTCTTCGCCAACTTCAATTGAGACATCACAATTAACACCACTTTCAAGAAGTCGTTTGATAAGCGATGTAAAATTGAGTAGAAATTTTTTTTTTTTACAAAAATACGTAAAATTCAATCATTCATCCGGAAATTTTTTATCCCTAATAATACGAGTCCTACGTAATGTTACGGTATTTATGCAAGGCCATTTCGACTTTAAATGGGAATATATCGGCGGATATCGGTGCTAAAAGGATAAAACACATGTCATCTTGTAGCCCAGAATCAGGGCTTTAACAAATCGCGATCGAAGTCAAAAAAAACTGAATTTTTTTGGCGCAAAATTTCCGGAGACATTCTGAAGAAATTATTCCGTTTTTTTTTTTTTTGACCCTGATTCTGGCTACAAGATGTCATTGTTTTTTCCTTTTAGCATCGATATATTCCTGTTCAAAATCAAAATGTCCCGTATAAATACCGTAGTGTCGTAATATTACGCCATTAAGTACAAAGTTTTCTTATTTATTTATTTTATTACAAGAATAGATATAATTCTTTCTGTTAGATTTATTTGTAAATAAATTAAAATCCAGTTTTTTTTTTTTAATTTATATTATAAATTACTTTTATTTAATTTTTTTTTTATTTATTATTTTTATAATTACGAGAAATATTTAATTAAAAACGAATAATGAATTTATTAGCGAAGAATAACAAAAATAACGAATACTTTATTCGAAAATTATTTAGGCAAAATAAATAATATTTATTTTTACATAATTGTGTAAATAAAATGAATACAATGTCATTTATTTGGTAAATTTTGGTAATTTCATCTTCTTCAACTGAAAAAAGAGTCATCAGAACGAATTGGCGTACGATATGCTGTACTTGACGTGCTGCAACATCTCCTTTTAGTTTTCAAATTACCAATTAAACATAAAGCAACACCAAAAACAAGAGTGAACTCATTATTACAAATTGCAGAATAATTATAATCCTTCGATAAAATGGAATTTTTCATATTTGCAGTCTTTAATGAAAATATAAAATTATCATCGGTCATCTTTCCATTGATTTTTATCTTTATCTCACTCGAGAGGATTATATCATCCAAGAATTTCTTCAATACCTTAAACTTTCAAAATAACAATAGTATTATAAATACTTTAGGATAATTTATCAGAAATATTATAAATAGTTTTTAGCGTCAGATCCGAGTAATTTAAATTCATATGGATTATTTTCAATATATAAGATTTTAATTCATGATGGGATTTATTTAATTAAAAGATCAAAGAAATTGGCTTGTACAACATAAGTTATTTAACAGATTATCATGCAATGCACATCAATTTTATTTCTTTTATGAAAAAAATAAAATCTTCTTTTATTACTTCTACTACCGAAGTACCGCCATCACCATTACCTATTTGTAAATATTGTAAAAAACTATGTAGTGGGCAACCCGACACATTCTGTCGAGCTCGACTAACAATAAATAAGAAAAGAGCAGAACGACAACAACAACAACCATCACAATTTCAATCGCAAGCGCAATTACAAATAGAGAAACCAAAACAAAAAAAAACACAGATAATTAAATCTCGAGGAATTCCAACAGTAGATAATAATAATAATAATGATAATAATTCTGCGGAAAACAATAATAATTCGGCGGCAATTAATAGTATTAATAGTGGAGATCCAAAAATAGATAAATTCATTAGTACCACGAAAAAAGATTCAAAATATTGTGACGATTATATAGAATGGATAACTTATGATGATAATAATAATGACACTTTTAAGAATATTATACCTATTTGTAAAGGAGGATTTTCTCGAATTTATTCTGCTGAATTGATTAGTGATGATGATAACAATAATAATCCAAACGTAATACTTAAAGTTTTAAAATATTCTCGAAATTTTGGAGAACAACATCTTCAAGAAGTAAGTAATTCTTTATATTTAATTTTTTCTCTTTTATTTTTAATATTTATCTAAATTATTATTTTAATTTTTAATTCACTTTTCTATTAATTAATAATTTTTTTAAAAGTTCATAATCCATCATTTATGTCATACTACTTGCGCAATTCCATTTTATGGTCTTACTAAGGGACTTAAAAATAATAGATTAGATTATGCGATGGTAATGAAAAAAGCGAAATATGGAGATTTGAGAGATTTTCTTAATACGGTTAATGATAAAAATAATAATATTAAATTTGATTGGAAAGATAAAATTACTCTACTTTTGGAAATTTCCAAATCATTAAAGACTCTACATGGAATGGATATATTACATCGAGATTTTCATTGTAAAAATATATTTGTAGATGAAAATTTTAAAATTTATATTGGTGACTTTGGTTTATCTTGTCGTGAAGAAAATTCGAAAAATGGTAATTTATTTTTAATTAATAATATTATTTTAATATATTATTTTAATATATTATTATTAATAACATTATTTTAATACTATTTAACGTTATTTTAATCATAATAGTTCACTTTTATACTTTATATATTTTACATTTGATTTTTATTAAATAGAAACTGAGATAGTAGGAGTTTTACCATACATAGCTCCTGAAGTTTTAAATAAGAATCCGTACACAAAGAAATCAGAAATTTATAGTTTAAGTATGATTATGTACGAATTAATTAGTGGGGAACCTCCTTACAAAAATATAGAACATGATCTCACATTGACATTAGATATTTTAAGTGGAAAAAGACCGGATATAAGTAATTTTAAGAAATATGACATACTAAATGGATATATTAATTTAATGGAAAATTGTTGGAATGCTGATCCGGATCAAAGACCTGATTCGACAATTTTACCAGAAATTTTTGAAATATTGTTAAAAGATCCAGTAAATTATGGTTAATATACTATTTCATATATAATATATAAAATATTTTTAGATAGTTTAATTAACTTAAACTTCAATTAATTTCAATTAAACTTAAATTAAAATTGTAGAAACTATTTCATTTTCTCGTGACATTCCTGCTAATAACAATAACAACGATAATAATAATAATAATAATGATGATAGTAAATAATTAATATTTTCAATTTTCAATTCTAATAATTCTAATTATTTCTATTTTTTATAATTATTACTAAAATAATTATTTCAATTATATTTAATCATAAAATAAGATTCTTTATATTTAACTCAACGATTAGATTTCACTATTACTGATATTATTGATCAAGGTAATAATATTTTCAATTACGATTACTACAATTTATAATTTTATATTTAATATTTCAATTATATTATAATTACTTTTAAATAATTATTTCAATATATTCAATTAAATACTATATTCTTTATGTATAGATTCTAAACAAAACAATACTGATTCTTTATATTTAACTCAACGATTAAATTTCGATATTAATGATATTATTAATCAAGGTAATAATATTTTTAATTTCAATTATTACAATTTATAATTTTTATTTCATATTTCAATTATATTATAATTATTTTTAAATAATTATTTCAATATATTCAATTAAATACTATATTCTTTATGTATAGATTCTAAACAAAATAATACTGATGATATTACTACTAATAGTAATATTGATGCTAGTTCGAATAGTTCAGCTCCAGCTCCAACACTACCAGCACATCCAGAAGAACAAGAAATCAAATATGAAGAAAAAAAGAAAAAGAAAAGTTCGGGAGGTAAGGAATTTCTATTTATGTAATAATTTTTTTTGGTTGAGTAAATAATTTAAAATTTAATATCATTGTTCATTTTTCATCAGATCACTCGACTATTGGTGTTTGCAGATTAGAATTGATAGGCGCAAAGGATCTCAAATGTACTGACTTCTTCCTTGCAGGAGGTATAAACTTTTAAATATATTTTCAATTATGATTTAATTCCGTGAAATGCTATTCTCACATGATATAATCATTATAGGGAAATCGGATCCATATGTTAGAGTCTTTCATAAAGGCGGTAAAGATATTATTGCTCAGACTAAAGTCATTGAAAATAAATTAAATCCTAATTGGAATGAAATTCATTATTTGCCTGTTCAAACTATTGGTGATAAATTCATTTTGGAAGTGATGGATTTCAACAAATTTATAAAGGATAAACCTCTCGGTATTTGTCATTTCGAAGTAACACGAGAATTAGTGAATGAAGTTTCGGAGGATGTTTTTGAAGGCACACCAAATGGAATTGATGTGTAAGCTAGGTTTTAATAAATATCTAAAAAATAAAGAACTTATTCATTAATCCTTTTTTTATTTATTCATATTTTTCTAGTTGGGCAAAACTTTCTATCAAAGGCGAACTTAATTACAAAGCAAAATTCTTCGCACTCACACCTCTTCCAGATTCATTACCAGATTTTCTTTCCAATCTCAAGGAAAAACCATTTGATCGTTCTACATTATTTGTACTAATTACACTACAAGCACCAGATGGAAGTTTTCCACCTTCAAATACATTGGCCAGCTTGTTTGGTTATAGCAATCCTGATGAACTACTTGAATTTTATAAAAAAAATTGTCGTGATGATCTTGTACTAAAAATTAACTCTACAGTATGGACTACCAGTATGGTCTTATGGTTCTTACGATATTTATTAAAGGAATTCCGGAAAGAATGGGCCGGAGTTTTTGAACGAGCTAAACAATATATTAGCAAAGAAATAAATAGTGATCTGGAAATTGAAGAGATTGTATTTGCCATTGGAAGAAAAGCAGTCCGTGAAAGATTTGATATCAAATTTGTAGATACCCCATGTATGTAATGCTATTATTGATTTGACTATTTGATTATTTGTTTGATGTCATTTTTACATATTTGTATTATAGATCCATCGAAAAGAAATGTAACAAGAGAAAACATTTCAGTCGCACAAGTTAAACGTATTATAAAATTCCAAAATGCAAATGGTTCATATAAAGTCAATGATGGTCTCGCAAAATCTCTTTCTTTCGATAATGCCGAGCAACTTCGTACGGCTCTCAATGCCTTTATTCGCAAAAACCTAAAATCCGCGTCAATCACACAATTGGATCATCAGGTTTTGGTTACTATCCTTGTAATTTATTTCTATCGTTATGTTGCAATCGATCATAAGAAAGAATGGGTACCGACATACGAGAAGTCATATAAATGGTTATGGGGCCAGTTTAAAGGTAAGGAAAAAGTTGAACAGGAGGGGTTTCAAATAATCAAATCATTTGTTCGAGACGTATACGAAGTTGAAGAAGGAGTTTACGAGTTGGACGCTACTTTTGAAGTAGAAATGGAACCAATAATCTCAAACATCAAGTTCCCTAATATAAGTATTTACGGAATTGGTATGGATATTTAATAAAGATTAATTGCGCTTAATTAATTAAAATTTTTCTAATTATGATTACAATATTTTTTTGCATTTCGAAATTTCCATATTAAGTTAAAAAACCCCTTGGTGTTTTAAGAATCGAAATTATTAGTGCCAAAAAGTTAAAAAAAGCAGATTACTTGTTTGGTACCTCAGATCCGTATGTGAAAATCTCTAGCGTGTCCACTGGTTGGGCATATGGTGAAACACGTGTCGTTTACAACAATTTAAACCCCACCTGGAATCAAGTTTTCTATATCACAATTCATGAAATTAAAGACAAGTTCAAACTTCAAGTCTTCGACTATAATTTTGTATTAAAGCATACCCCTTTGGGGAATTATATTCTTGATTTAAAAGATATTGTCAAAATTCTTGCCAACGGATCCCTTGAAGGAAAGAAGTTAGGAAAACAGGAAGTTGATCTTACTCTAAAAGGAAGAAAATATGGAATGTTATCTTTTTTTGTTGAATTTAATTCGTTTTCCGAAGCCGAAACTAGTTCTGTTATTACCACCAAAACAGTCAATATTCGCCATTTATATCTCATAACATCTTATCAACGTCAAGATGGTTGTTTTGAATTAACTGATAAGACTGCGAAATTATTTAATTTTTCTTCTAAACAAGAATTGATAAAAGCATTTTCCAATTTTGTGGCAAATGATGATGGAGTTCGTTACTTAAAGCACAATGTTTGGAGTACTTGTCTCATTATTTCATTCTTCAAAACTTTATTATGGAAATATCACTACGAATGGATTGCAATTCACAACAAAGGTGAAGCTTGGTTGAGTGATAATGTTCCAGACAATGATATTGAAGAACGTCTTTACAGTTGTGTAACCCGATTTATCATTCAACACTTTAATATTACTGAATGGGAAAGTGAAAGTCAAAGAATAAGTTTGGGAGGTAAGGAATTCCACAAAAAATATGATTTTTCAGTTATAACTTTTTTTTATTAACTCATCGTACTTGTCTATTATTTAGTTGATACCAAGATATCAATTATTGTTCGTTCTAAAGCTAATATACGTATTGTGCGTCGGTTTATTACTTATCAAAACGACTCTGGATGTTTTGTACTCAGCGATAAATCATCTGGGTCATTTGGTTTCAGTTCAATTGAAGAGGCCAAGAAACATCTCGAAATACATTTTTCTTCATACTCTAAAGCTTCCAAACTCGATGTTCATGTTTGGAATACAGCAATTTTTATTTGGTATTTCCGTCTCGTTTTGATTGATTTTAGGACCGAATGGACTGAAGTGTTCCAAAAGTCGGAAAGTTGGATTAGCGAACAAGTTCCAGATGAACAAACAAGAATAGAACTTATGGATGCGGCCAAAATCTTTGTCATAAAGAGGTTCCAAGTTGGACAGTCATCCATAGATGAAGATAATTCACTTCGGTATTCTCGAGATAGTATTGTTCAAGAACCTCTTGCTACCGAAGATGATGATGATGATATAATTGCTTCTGAAGAAGTTATTGGTGTCATTAGGTTTGACATCAAGTCTGCTAAAGATCTCAAAAAATCTTGGTTTATGTACTCCCACCCAGATCCTTACGTTCGAATTCTCAATTCCACGTCTAAAGAAATCGGCCGTACTATTACCATTAACGGAACTAACAATCCTACATGGAACGAATTTTTCCTTGTTCCAATTCACCGTGTTACCGAAAAAATAACCTTCGAGATTAATGATTATAATATTTTCGTATCCGACACACTACTTGGTACTTACGTCTTCGAATCTAGCTTTATTGTGGAAAAGAAAGACGACGGTTCTTTGATAAGCGAAAAAGTCTTTGACCAACAGGTTCCACTTCAACTTGACAACAAACCTGTTAAAGGAAGTCTTGATTTGTGTGCTAAATTCTTCTCCTCCGTTTTCAATTCAGAGGAGAACTTTGTCTTTTCACAAGAGGCCTTTACACTTCATCATCTCTATATCATTTTCGGCTGGCGGCTTTCAAGTGGAGCTTTTACATTTTCTGAGAATCTGGCTCGATTCCTTAATTTAAAGAATGAGCAAGAGTTGGTCGAAAAATTCAAGCAATATGTTGCTACTGATCAGTATCTTCTAAAGTGCGATATGGATGTATGGTCAACTGCCATTGTTATCACTTACCTTAGGATCATATGTTGGAAATACTATAGTGAATGGAAAACTCAAGTCTCAAAGAGCGAAAAATGGTTGAATTTACAAATAGATGATACTGACGTTGAAGATAGATTATATGAGGCATGCAAAAAATTCATTATTGAAGTATTCAAAATCACAAGCTTTGAGGATGATCAATTAAAAGTTCTAACTCAAGGTAAGAATTCAAATTAATTATTCTTTTGATCTATTATAAATATACTTATTAATATAATCTCGTAATCTCTTATTATAGATAAAAAAATAATTGTTACTCGTAAAAACATTACTGTCCGTTTTATCCGACGCATTGTTAGGTATCAAGCAGAAGATGGCAGTATAGCTTTGAACGAAAAAGTTGTCAACTTCTACTGGTTTGAATCAGAGGATGAATTTATTAAATATCTCAAAAACTATTTCAAAACCGAGCGTGTTACGAAACTTCATATCAACGTTTGGATTACTGCATGTACAATTTTGTATCTTCGATTGGTTGCTATCGATCACAGCAATGAATGGTCTCAAAACTATGAAAAATCATATGAATGGTTGGTCAAACAATGCAAAGAGGATACTGAATTAGTGAACGAGATTTTGGAATGTGCCAAAAAATTTGTAGTAGAAAGATACCAAGTCAACAAGGAAGCTGAAGAAGCTGACAGCAAATTTGTAAAGGCCTTTGAAAACAAAGAGATAGCAAGGAAAAACGAAAAAGATGGCCAAATTGAATTGAGTGAAACTATATGTAAAGAATTAGATATCCCCTCTACTCAGACTCTAATAACGACAGTTCAAACATATACTAAAAATGAAAAACTTAAGAAACCCGAATCCGCTTTATGGTGGTCCACCGCCATTAATCTCAGTTATCTTAAAAATGCAGCATCACAACACGAAGGTAAATGGCGAGATAATTACAATAAAGCCCGAGAATATCTCTCTATTCAAATTGGTGATCCCGAGATAGAAAAAGAGTTATTAGAAGCCACTGACAAATATGTAATTGATAAGGTAACATATAAAGTTATTGAAGAACATAAACTGGAAGGCAAGGCCATTGAAACCGAGATGAAAAAAGTCAATGTAGAAAAAACTCAAAGAATTTTGGGTAGCATTACTGGTGGATTGACAAGTATATATAAATCAACTACTGATACCGCTAAGGATCTCGGAAAACATATCGAAGAAACTCTTACCTTTGATATTGATGAACAAGATCACCAAGAAAAAGCAACAGCACTAATTGTAGTGCAA
>CAJVPK010001565.1:0-10126 GCA_910592015.1 Diversispora eburnea
AATGATATAAAAGATGAGGTTGAAGAATCAGAAATATATAAACAAATTGAGGAATGTAACAGATTAAACTTAACAAACAATAATCCAAATTCATATGAAATACATCCATCAGCAATCTACACCAGTAGATGTTTTAATTTCAAAAATCTTCCAAAGCCTAAGAATCTTAATGAAAAATGATGATAAAAATACAAATAAATTAATTACTAAAGATTGTCTAAGTAAGCTTTTTTATTTATGATATATTTAATTTCAAATATTAATTCTGCTTTATTTTAATATTAATTAATTAATTTATATTTAATTGTATTTTATTTTATAAGTTATCGGAGAATGTAGTATGGAAATCCCATAAAGAAAATAGTTGTTTGAGATGATTATTAACCATAATTTTATTATGATACTAACTCTTTAATTGATTTTTTCGTGTTTAATGTACTTACTCCATAAATGTTGATAATTAATTAATGCATATATTAAATTTATTAATTAATAAAGCTCATATCTTAACCCTCAAAAATTTCGAAATCTACATATATTCATTGATTTTCAAGTTGTATGATCATTTGATTCCCTCAATCACCATTCGATATGTAAGATGTTGACCAATCCAATTTTAGTTTTAAAAGTCTAGAAATAATTAGAATATTGAATGAATATATATTTCTATTTTTTGAATAAAATAATTTATACTTATACCTAAATTTTTTCGAATTTTGTATAGGTAAAACTTTCAGCATAATAGACAAAATTCTTTTTTTTTTTTTTTGAAACAAGATCAGAATTTTATATTGGATTGGGCATATGAAATGGTATACCAACAACAAATCCAGGCTTATATAAGTTTTTTTTATCTGCATTTGCATCAAGAGATCTGAGATCTAGACAACCATCAATAAAGTTATATAATAAATAAAAATGATATATTCTAATCTACAGTATATGCTGTTGATTACAATTTATTGCCTTTTCCAGGTTTATTCTTATTATTATATTTATTATATTTGAATTATTATTATTTTTTTTCTATCAAGTAAAATAAAAGATATTAATAATCTTAGCGGCATACTTCTTTCTAAGTTCGCTAATCTCAAATGCAAGCTTGGTATCTAATTCTCTTAACGAAACCATTGTAGATTGCATATCCGTCATCGTTTTATATATGGTGCGGATATATTCAATTCTTTATCGTAAAGATAGATTCACGTGACAAAATCCCTGAACTAAAAGGAAGTAAAAGTAAATGTGACCATTTATATTCACTGATGAAATAAATCCACAAAATACTCATGCAAACTAAACACGATTATTTGTGATAAATCATAGCTTTATTGATACAGCAAAAATAAAATACATTAAATCCACACCAATCCCTTTTGTCAAGAAAATGTAAATTCGCTTGCATAACATACTAATTGTAAAATAAAAGAAATGAAATTTTCCTGATTCAATTTTAAAGTGAATTTTGATATACATCTTGCAATACAAATAAATCTATATAAAAGTATTGAGGTGTACCAATAGGAACACCACCACGGGCACCATTGAAAAGTGGGTTAGTGGGAATAGCTAATTGATATTCAGGAATATTGACCCTATCACATGGAATTGGAACTGGCCCAATTCCGACTCCAGTAATTATATTGACCGGAACATTTATAGTATTTTGGAGATAATTTCGTGTGGGAATGCTTAGAGATGCTGTACCGAACGACTTTACGATGACAGGTATTGTTGGATTTGGGTTATTGCGTGAATACAGCAGTGCAAGCAACGCAAAAGTATTATTTGGACGAGGAGGAAATAATTTGATGGCCAAATATAATTGAGTCGTGGTTTGTGAAGAAAAATAACCCACAACCTTTCTATGTAAATGACCTAAACCCTCTGTATTTCCTATTTCCACAACTAAATTTGGACAGTGTTGTCCTGCCCGTGGGGGTTGAGGTCGTTGAGGTTGTTGAGGTTGAATATGTTTTGGTCTAACATTAATATCACCACGATAGACACTCCTTGAGTTCACAATGAGATCTCTTTCGCCTGTGACTGCTAATTGATTACTCCAGCTTCTCATTATAAAAGATAACTCTCCTTGCACATATGCGTGAGATTCGTCAGGCATATCATAAGCTTCTATTTTTCCATCAATTAAACAGTATTTAACAATAATGTCTCGCTCGCTTTCACAAAATTTAAGATATGTATTTTGTGATATTTCTTTATCGATGGCAATCCCCAAACGCTTTACTTCTTGAGTCCCTTCTTGTCGAACTATGGCAAGTAAGCGGTACCTTGCAAGATCAAATTCCGAGCACCACTTAGAATATAGTTCTTCCTCGACTTGCGAATAAGTTGGCATGATGTCTAGAAAAAAATAAATTATTATTGTGATATTAAAATGATATACTCTACTGATATTTTTAAGAGATGATTTGTTTAATGATGTAATCTTGCTGATCACTTTTGCCAAGAAAAATCTTATAGTCTATATCGGGTACGAAGCTACTAATTTTCCGATATGTGAATAAATTGCCGAAGTCACAAAGTGGCTAGCTATACTATCACTTAAAAAAAATACTTGGTACATTGTATGTTCCTCTAAAACAGTAATACGGAATAATTAGTTTGCATTACACGAAAAAATAACACATGATACATTGTACGTTCTAATCCAATCCGAGATCTTAAAAATTGCTGTGATCTAAATGATATATGGAAATCAGAAGTGATTAGAGAAATTCGCAAAAGATTAATAGTAGATTGCAAATTCATCGATAGTAATACAAGTGTTAAAGCATTAATTGACCCAAAATCTCGATATAATAGTATTAGTAAGAAACTCGCTAAGAAATTGGATTTCTATATAACCAGGATGTATGGATCTGAATATCCGGTGGTGAAAGAACTTGGTAAAGGAGCAACAAATGCTGGTAAAAAAGCAATGGTAAGAGAATGGCTTCGTGATGAAAAAATTTCTGTTTCTTTACCAAATATTTTTGAACTGGGGATACGTAAATCATTGCCCCATCATTTAGGAGAATCATATTCCCATTTCTTAATTGTCGATAAACCTGAATATGACTTGGTCTTAGGAAGTTCATGGCTAATAGGGTGTGGATCTGATATTGATTATTATGCTTATCAAATAGACAGAAATGCCCTTTGGGAGAAAAGGGGGAAATTTTGCTGGAGAGAAGATAGTATAGAAATAATGCCTCGTTCATTGCATATATTCTAACTAGATTTCTAATAAAAATATGGAGAATGATTTAGTTGATGTAAGTAAATATTATGATTCGAGCTACTCTGAAACAGAATCTGAGTCTAGGAATTTGAAGATGAATGGTCCGATTCTGAATCAACTAACTCTGAAACTGATACTTCCGATTCAGAATCAGCAAGTATTGGAGATGATACTTCCAATTCTGATCCACCCCTTCCAATCTTTACTGTCATCTTCGAAAAGAGACAAAAGAACATTATTCCACAATAAAAAGAAATAATCATTATTCCCAGTAATAATTCTGACTCTGACACTTCTGACTAAAACACTACTCCTTCGTCCAGTTCGGGATCAGAAGTTATACATGTGCATAAGACCGCATCTGTAAAAAAGCGTCCTAAACTAAAACATCGCAAAGGGAGGGTGTGTAACAAATTATCGATACCTTAATTATTTTTTCCGGAAGGATGAATAGTTTAGGATCGTATCAATAAATGTACGTTAGGAATGATAAATCGAGGTTTTAGATATCTAAATTTTTTTTTTTTTGCATTACTTATTTCTATCTGCTTGTCATCCAACAATAAAATTTATCTGAAGCGAAGATCATAAATATTCAGTCATCTTATTATTCAGCCATCAATCATCTTTTTTAGTTGATGTATTCATTTAACTTACAGTTTTTGTAATTCGATACATATATTTTTTATACAACAATTTTAAAATCCGCATATATACTTAAAATGGTAAGTAACAAAGAAGGATTAAGAATTTTAAACATAAGCTATCTTTTATTTGAATTAAATTAAAATTGACTTTTTGTAGAACAAATTGAGTTTCTAAAAAAAGACATTATAGTTAAAAATGATTATTGATCACAATTTGTTATGTTTGAAGAAATTTGTCCACAATCTATTTGGCTTAATGACCAGTAAGATTCGGAGCCATCAACTTTGTAACATGTGTCTTGACTATTGTCAATATTTTCTTCCCAAGCATCATTTTTATAAATGTGGAGATGAAAACAATATTTGGGAAGTGACACTGAAGTGCTAAACACTAGACATTCGGATTGATCGCTGGCAAGATATAGATATCCATTTTTCCATACAATTTCATGATTGTCACAATTATATATAGCTGCTCTCCCATCAATCGCATGCGCCCGGAAAGTAGATTTGAGTTTAATCGTTGATGCATTTACTATACATAATGTAAATTAAAACATAAAATAAAAATAGTAAATATTGGTACCGTGAACTATAAATGTCCTTGAACTTTTTTTTTAAAAAATGTTTAATTACCTTCATATACATTAGTAACTAGGCATAAAATTGTGAAAATGATAAGAGTGAGGAAGATATTGGATTTCATTATTAAAAATACAAGACTGTGTGTTTCGATATTAATTTCTCAAAGATAATAAATATTATCCACTTTTGTTATCCCTTGTACGTTCACGGCACACTTATATAAGAAATTGATTTCGATAGAATAAACCTCTAATTTTGGAATAATATTATTTCATTTGTTAAATTTATTTCATATGGTTTGAATCTTGTGATCACCTCGAAGCTGAGCGATAACGTTTTCTTAAAATCAATCTTCACTATCTATAAAATTTTCACATTCATTTCTTGACGATTAACGCACAGGATAGAGAATAAAAAATAAGTATTTTGAAAAATACTTTATAAGATTGATAAAAGTTTTCAATATATATTTTTTATTTCACAATAATACAATATTTTTAAAAATCTTAATTAAAATAGCAATTATTTTAAATCATTTCATAGTATTTAAATCACATGCCATAATTATTTTGATAAGCGTTCTTATGATAAAACGCATATGGCATAAATATGTTTTATATGTAACAACGATTGATAATTTTCTTTAAGTAAATGATCAACAATAATTTTGATCTTTTTTTAGTCGTGTCTAAGTAAAGTTCTGATTTTAACTAGAAAATGTAAAATATAATACAAATACTAATTAAAGTTGTATATTTAGTATATAGAGCTACAACTTCTTATAAGATAGTAAGCACTTCTGGTAGATAATTACTGAATCAAGAGATTACAATTAACAATTTAATTTAATATTTTGGTTAAGTTTATTTAAGACAAGATTTTAAAATGAGCAGGTATCCAATTTGAATAAATAAGATATCATACAATAGCTCTTGATCTGGGGATTCTTTTAAAAAAAGTTTATGCAATTTAAATTATTCATTGTTCTAGAATTCACCCTTGAAATTTTTTAAAAAATTTGGAAAGAAACAGCTATACCAGGGTTATTATACCCTACATAGGTCTATACCTTTATGATGCTTGGGTAAATTATTACACGTGTTATGTTCATGTGACAGATTCTGGATGACAAATATGGTTTTCGCGTGACACGTGACACACGGTGATAAATATATTACCCCTGTCAAACTAATCCTAACCCATGCATTTAACGGTAGGTTTAGGATAAGAGTCTAAGATTGTCCTATAAAAATTTGCTTGTTGATCAGTAGGACATATCCGAAGGATATGATATGAAGTAAGAAATTTAAATATAACGGTATTTCGCATCAAAAAAAAAATGGAAACTAACTCTTTTTTATATATTATGGTTTTTTATTAGCGTTACCAAAGAAATTCAACGCATTAATGAGCAGGAATTAAATCGAAATATTCAACTTTCAGGATCTTGGCATGATCAATATTCAGATTCACCTTATATATTTGTGGGAAATATTCCTTTTGATTTGACAGAAGGTGATATAATATCCGTGTTTTCACAGTAAGTTGACCTTACATTGTTTCGAGACCTATTAATTATTTTAAGGATTATTTACTTTAATTTTTAACAGATATGGTGAAATTCTTGATGTTCAGTTAGTTCGTGATAAGAAAACTGGAACTTCAAAAGGGTTTGGGTTTTTAAAATATGAAGATCAGAGAAGTACAATATTGGCCGTTGATAATTTAAATAATACTAATGTATTATATCGTCACTCAATTATATTTCTTGATTATATATTTTGATTAGATTTTTGATATTTTATTTAATAAATATAATAAATATTTTTAATATTTAGCTTTTAGGACGTACTATACGAGTTGATCACGCAAGTGCAAAAACTAAAGATGGACAACGTAGAATGGGAATGAATGCTGTTCCCTCAATAATAAGTATGATATGTTAATTAATTCTCAATCAAGAAATCTATTATGTGTGTGTATATATATATTATTTAATTATATATTCGAGAAATTAATAATATATATCTATTTTTTTTTCTTACAAAGATGAAACCAAAAAATCATCCACTTCTAGTTCAGAAGATGAATTTGCTGATAAAGTTGATCCTGATGATCCTATGCGAGACTATATTATCAAAAAATTAAAAAAGGAAAAGAAAAAAGCAAAAAAACGTGTTAAAAAGGAAAAAAAAAGCAAGAAAGAAAAAAGAATAAAGACTCATGAAAGTAATAGTTGATAATTTATTTATTTCTTTTATCTTATTTTTCTTGTAATTAAAAATAGATATATTATTATAATATATCCTTTAATGTTTTATTGGACAAATCAATTATTCGATTCGTTTTGTTATATAAATGATTATTGTTACTTTTGTTATATTGATACTCTCCTTTTACACTTGATTACATATTTTTACAATTATATGATTTGCATTACTATTACACGTAATTGATACTAATTATTACTTTTAAAGATAACTTGTATAAAATATATAAGATGGTTATGCAAACTATTAGTATAATATTCCAGGAAGGATATAAAATTATAAAAACGGTCAGCAAAAGATTTTAAAATTTTTTAAAAAAAAAAAGTATATTTGTCACGCCGGTGATAGTCACCGTTGGGCAAAATTAACAGAGAATTATGTAATTTTGCCCGGTGGTGACAATCACTACTGGTGACAAATAGATTTACACTAAAATTTAAATCAATTAATTGTCCACTAACATTTCACTATTTCACTAGTTGCAGACTTGCAAATTGCAGAAATTGTGGATTTTTTTTATCAAAGCTCCCCATGAGCTTTAGGGACACGTGAGCCCATCAAGCTTGGTCAAGCCTAACCAAGCCAAGCCTAATATTATAAGCTTGTGGTTTGCAAGTCCAGGAATCATAAGCTCGAGCCTGACTAAGGCTTGGCTTGACTAGGCTTGACTGGCTCTTGAGCCTAATGTATAGGCTCGCAAGCCTGTTTATAAGACTCACGAGTCTATATATGGCTCACGAGTCATAAGTGGACTCACAAACCTGTATAGTGGCTCGCGAGCCTAATATAATATCAGTAAATTTTAATAATAAAGAATTTTTTACATTTCAACTTCATTCGCAATTTACAAAATATGGAAAAATTTTTACTAAGATATTTTTAAGATAGAAAGAAAGGTCCTATTCTTGATTACAAAATAATATGTTTCATCCTGGTAACATTAATATTTGTGGAGTTATTCTAGTTTAAAGAAAAATGTTTGTAAAAAAGCATGCAAAATCTCTGGAAAATTTTTTCTACAATTTTTTCGTGGACATATTAGAATAACTCTGTGAATATTAATGTTACCAGAATGAAACATATATTATTTTGTAGCCAAGAATAAGGTCTTTCTTTCTATCTTAGAAATATCTTAGTAAAAATTACTCCATGATTCACAGATCACAAGCAAAATCAAAAAAAAATAAAAATAATGCAAAAATTTCTGGAGATTTTCACTTTTTTTTTTTGAATTCGCTTGTGATTTGTAAAGCATAGAGTGATTTTCTACTAATATATTTCTAAGATATAAAGAAAGGCCTTGTTATTAGCTACAAAACTATATGTTTTCACTTTGATAGTATTGATATTTGCAGAGTTATTCTAATTTAGAAAAAATGTCCATGAAAAATTATGTGAAATTTTTTTGCATGATTTTTTCACAGACGTTTTTCTTTAAACCAGAATAACTCTGTGAATGATGATACTATCAAAATGAAAAATATATCATTTTGTAGTTAAGAACAAGGTCTTTTTTTTTATCTTAGAAATACTTTAGTAAAAAATCACTTTACACTTTGTAAATTGTGAGCAAAGTTGAAAACATAAATCCTTTGGGATCTTTCATTAAAAATGAAAATCCTCCAATAATTATTGCCTATTAAAATTTCTGGATGTAATATTTTTAAACAATTAATTATTAAATATTTTTAAATAATTTAATAAATATCATCTAAAAATAAACTTTCACTAAGGTTTATGAGTTCATATTAAATTTCAATAGCCTATATCAAAACTCAAGAGTCTATATCAAGGCTCTTGAGCTTATATTAAGGCTTGTGAGCTCATATTAAGGCTCACGAGCTTATATTAAGACTTGCAAACCCATATTAAGGCTCACGAGCTCATAAGGCTTGAGAGTCAAGCCAAGCTTAAATTATATTGGCCTGAGTTTAAATTTTAAATCTAAGCTCAAGCCAAGCTCAAGTTTTTTGAAATTGGTTAGACTTGAATCCTATAGAGCTTAACCAGGTTTGGCTTATAGGAAGCTTTATTGAAATCCTTAATAATTGTGATACAAGTAATAATATCATAATTTGCAATTCATAATTATGGGTGTCATCTTTATTTTGAACTTAAGGAGATTTGTTTTCAATTACAGAAGAAAATAGATAACTTTTTTCAGAATTAATAATGAATCAGGAGGAGATTACAGATATTGTAATGAAAGAGTATCAATTTTTTATAATATTATAGATAAAAGAGAGAAATTGATTTATATAAAGTGAATATATATATGTACTGAAAAAAATACTGAGAAAATATTGATAGAGATACCTCCATTAAAGATATTATCTAAAAAGGTTTTGACACATGTCAAAAAAAGATTCAAGAATTTACCACTTGCTCCTGTTATAATAGTTGATTAGATATCATACCTACAGTTTATAATAAGTAATAACTTATATAACTTGATATCTTCATTAAAATAATTAATGGAATTTAAATGTAATAGAACCTGTTAATTTAATTAATACTTTTTATATATGTATATTTGTATAAAAAATTATTTCTACTTTTCAAAATATATTATTTTTTTTTTTACTTTTATTAACTTTTCTGCTTTATTATTTATGGATAAAGTCCAGTGTTTTTAACACATATTTATCATAAAACTAAAACAATATATTATACTATTTACATATAGAATGTCAATATTTAAATCTGTATAACCAGCTCAAGATATGTACATAGTTTTTGTTCATATATATATGCTACTTTTTTTTTAATTTATTCTTCAGTACAATATAAAAGGATATAACAAAAAAGTAGTAAAAGAAAAGTATCATAAACTTTTTTATCTATATTCAAGTAACTTATCATGAAAAAAATCTTGACTTTTTTGAGATACTAAAAAAGAAAATAACAAGAAGTGTTAAAAGTAGAATATAGTGATATTGTTAAAGTTTTAATTATATCTTTATTATACATGCCGCCCAAATTCAAATTCAAAAACCCAAATCCCAAAATATATTTTGACGGCCCTAATCCCAAACCCAAAATATTTTTGGCAGCCCAAATTATTTTTGACAGCTCAAATTATTTTTGGCAACCCAAATTATTTTTGGTAGTTCAAAATATTTTTGGCAGCCCAAATTATTTTTGACAGCTCAAATTATTTTTGGCAACCCAAATTATTTTTGGCAGCCCAAATTATTTTTGGCAGTTCAAATTATTTTTGACAAACCAAATTATTTTTGACAACTCAAATTATTTTTGGTAATTTAAATTATTTTTGGCAACCTAAATTATTTAAGGCTATCTAAATTTTTGGCAGTTCAAATTATTTGTCAACCCAAATTATTTTGGCAATTCAAATTATTTTTGGTAGTTCAAATTAT
>CAJVPK010001566.1:0-10124 GCA_910592015.1 Diversispora eburnea
AAAAGGTTATAACCTGTCTGGATAATTCCTCCTATACTTAAAGTGTTGCGAACTGCTTCTCCACCTTTCTTGCTGATACTTATTGTTTCATGTTTCTTTTTAGTTCCATAGTTTGCTGTGGTTTGTCTGGGACGTGTATGTTCATCCTGCTTTTCCTCGTTCATGTTTTGTTGTTGTTTGTATTATTTGTTTGTAGTGTTTTTTTATATTTTTCTCTTCCTTGAAAATTCTGGCAAAATGATCGTTGGAAAGAGTTTTTTGTTTAATAACCTGAATTAATCATATCCATTCTATTACTTTATAATAACGGTCAGCATTTAGATTAGCATCTTGAATAAATTTATCTATTGTAGCATTTCCACTTGTCCTTTCATCAAAATTATTTTAAAATGTGCTGAGTTGCACAGTTTGCACCAGTTCCAATAAATGCATTCTTCATTGCAATCTGAACATAACTTTTCTTTTCATTTAGAAGTTTATTTTTTTAAAAAAAAGAATAATAAATAAATTTGTATCAGAATTTACGTTTTGATGAAATTACTTAAAGTAGGTAAAAATATCAATAAATTTTTATATTTATCTCATTATTGCAGACCATAATATTTATAAGTATTTTCCTCAGACTTCGGAAGGAGCAGTGACCTAATTGCATTTGGTTCAAATTCAAATGACCAGGTCATTTAATATGACCAATATTTATAGTAATTTAATTTAAATAATCGCATAATCATATCACATGCATCAAATAATTTCTAATTTAATTTTTCAAATTTGATCATTGTCATTTGTGAAATGCATTTTGTCAATGACAAGGTCACTCATTTCAAAATAGGCAAATGGCTTATATATAAAATTTTCGATTTTTTTGGTTTAAAATTTTCTTATTTCAAATTTTCATTGTAATAATCAAAAGCCAATATTGATAAAATTTAAAAATTCATATTAAAGGCCAATTAACATTATTTAATATCAATTGTACTTTATATTGCAATATGTAAGTAATAAATTCAATAATTATTGAAAGAACTAATAATACTTCTTTAATTATTATCATACAATTGAATCACAGGAAGTGAGTATTATTTAAACTCATAATTATTTGGATTAAGGTTTCAATTTAATCTGACATCTAATAAAACTTCTTTAATTAATTATCATGTAATCAAAAATTACAGGGAGTGAGCATTATTTAAATTCATAATTATTTAGATCAAAGTTCAACCTATTCTAATATTTAATTATACTTCTTTAATTAATTATCATGAAATTGAATTAGAGGAAGTGAGTATTATTTAAATTCATAATTATTTAGAACAAAAGTTTCAACCTAATCTAACATCTAATAATATTTCAAATAATTATCATGTAGCCAAATGTATATCTTATTACAGGGAGTGAGTATTATTTAATTTCATAAATATTTAGACGAAAGTTTCAACCTAATCTAACATCTTATAATACTTCTTTAATTAATTATCATGCAATTGAATCACAGGGAGTGAGTATTATTTAAATTTTATAATTATTCAGATCAAGGTTTCAACCTAATCTAGCATCTAATGGTACTTTAATTAATTATCATGCAATTGAATCACAGTTTGTAAGTATTATTTCATTCATAATTATTTAAATTTAATGCTTCTATAATTAATTGTCATGCAATTGAATCACAGGAGGTGAGCATTATCTAAATTCATAATTATTTAGATCAAAGTTCTACCTAATCTAACATCTAATAATATTTAATTAATTATCACATAATCAAACACATATCTTATTACAGAAAGTGAGTATTATTTAAATTCATGATTATTAAGCTAATTATATATTAATTAATCTTGTTAATTAATTATCAATTATATTAAGGTCAGTATTTAGATTCATAATAATAAAATAAAGTTGTAAATTAATTTAATATCAACTAATACTTTTCCAATCTATTGCAAATGTAGGAGGTAAATATTTATATCTATAACTATTGCAATATAGAGTTTTATAATTGCTTGTTTTAAATAATATATTTTAGTGATGACAAGAAATATGGAAAATGCAAAGAATGTCAACAAGATAATACTGGGGATAAATGGTGTATTACATGTAATCGCATAAGATTTCAAAGTGAATTTAATAAATGGACAAGTGAAGATACAGAAATTGATGAGTTTATTCAGCAAACTCAACTTAAGGCAACTAAATGTGAAGAAGTTATTGAATGAATTCCATTTGATAGATTTTATAATATTGAATATCTTGCTAAAGGAGGTTTTGGCAAAGTTTTCAAGGTAACATGGTCTGATGGATTTATTATATCTTGGAATTCTCAAAAGAAAACTTGGAAAAGAAAATCATACACATTCAGAGATGCTGTTTGCTTAAAAAGTCTTAATACTTCTACAAGTAAATGGAAATTTTTACAAGAGGTTAAGCATTTTATGTAGTAAAATTTTTATATTAATTGAATAAACAATAATTCTTTTTTATAATATTGAGCCGATTAATATTTTAGATAAAAAATCAACTCATATTTCGAGGTGGACAATTGCAATATATGGATAACCAAAAATCCAACAGAAAATGAATATATGATAGTCATGCAATATGCAAAATATAGTAGTCTACAAAAAATGGTATCTTTAAAGAATTAACTTGGTATAATAAATATTTCAAGGGTGAATTCTGGCACAACTAATAATTTAAATTGCATAAACTTTTTTTTAAAAGAATCTCTAGATCAAGAGCTATTGTATGATATATTATTTATTCAAATTGGATACCTATTTGTTTAAAATTTGTCTTAAATAAAATTAACCAAAAATAATCAAAAATATTGTTGAACATTTACTGTTTAAAGAAAATTATCAATTGTCATTACATATAAAACATTATTTTATACCAATTAAACCTTAAACGTGATGCAAAGTAATCTTGAAGTGACTATTATTGCACATTTACTATAAAAGTTTCAAGCTTATAATTAACAATTAAACTTTAATAAATAAATGCTTATAATTTCTTTAATTCTTAATATCTGGATTTCAAACTTTTATGATAGATATAAAACAATATTATCTTCATGTTTACTTAGTTTTTTTTTTGAGGTTTTATTGGTATAAAATGATGTTTTATATGTAACAACAATTGATAATTTTTTTTAAACAGTAAAATGATTGACAATAATTTATTTTCAAACTTTTTGAGAATTTTTTACTTAACTTCAAATGCTAATTGTAGCACAATAAGATCCAAATTACATAAAATGGATTCTTAAATCAAAGCCTACTATATGATATCTTGTTTGCTAAAATTGGACATTTTTTTGTGCAGAAATTTTGTTTTAAATAAAATTAATCAAAAAAGTCAAATTAAAATATTGATTGTAAAGTCTCTCGATTTTGATTCAAATTTATCATAGACACAAATAATCTTATAACAATTTGTAGCTAATAACGAGAGCTACAATTTCTATTAAAACTATTCTTAATATTTTCTAGTAAAAATTTAAACTTTATTTAAGCACAAATAAAATTCTAATGATATATAAAGAGCTCTTACTTTTATTAAAACTATTTTAACATTTTCTAGTAAAAAAAATTTTTAATGATATAACTCTTAAATAAATAATGCTCAAAATTAATATTTGGTTAGATATCCTTTATTCTTTATAACTGCACTAATTCTATTTGGCATACTTTTTACTAATCAAGTAAGTTGACTTTCATCAATTTTGTATCATTCTTCTTGTATTTCTACAAAATAGGTTTATGTTTTCTAATTATTGTTTCAAGTTCATTCCATAAATTTTCAATTGAATTAAGATTGGGACTTTGAGCTGGCCAAGGAAGTCTTTCAATTAAATTATCTTCCTTCCATTGTTTTGTTATATTTGAAGCATGGCATGGTGCATTATTATCTTGAAAAATAAGATTTTTTATACTTAAATTATTTAAATATGGAAGCAAATATTCTTTGAGAAATTCTATATATCTATCAGAATTAAGGTTGTCTTCAACTGAAACCAGTGAACTCAACTTATTATACAAAAACATCCCCACACCATTATTTCTACTGAATTTTTAACTGTAGGCTTTAATTAGTGGTGGGATCTGGATATCCGTTTATCTGTAAATGGATATCTGTGAAGCTTTATCATGGATATGGATATCCATAATTAAACATCTGGATATATCCGCAGTATCCATATTTATCTATATGTTTATCCATATATATATCCGTGAATAAAAAAAATATTTCACATGATATAATAATTTTTCTATAATATGTGAATCAGAAATAAATATCAATGGTTGCTAAATATAAAACATTTTATTTTAATAAGTAAATGTCAAAGCAGAACCAAGTAACCTTAAAGACAAAAGGTATTTACATATTATATTAAAATAACAGACCTATATCATCAAAATTAAGAGAATTATTAGCTGCTAAATTTCGAACGGGCAAAAAATTCTATATAATAATTGCTCGCTCAATTTTGAAGTTAAGCATTTGTCCTCCAAATATAATACGCAATTTATTCTTATCTTTGAAGTTACTTAGCATTGTTTTTAAAATTCACTAACAATATAAAACGTTTTATATGTAGAACGATTGACGATTTTGTATATAACTATGTTATTATTTTTATATATAATTATAACAATTATATACAAAATCGCCGATAGTTGATACATATAAAACCTTTTATATTGTAAGTGAATGCCAAAGACAGTACTAAGTAATTTCAAAGACAAGAATGAATTGCGTATTATATTTAAAGGACAGACCTATATCAACAAAATTGAGTGAACAGTTACCATTTAAATTTCTTTTGCCCGTTCGAAATTTAACCATTAATAGTTCTCTCAATTTTGATAACATAGATCTGTTCTTTTAATATGATATGAAAATCATTCTTGTGTCTAAGGTTACTTAGTACTGTTTTTGATATTTACTTATTAAAATAAAATGTTTTATATGTAGTAACTTTCATAGATTATTTCTGATTTTTAATTTATAAGTGATTGTCAAAGGAAAAATTGATTATACCCGAAGTGCATTTTATAACTTTTAGGAACTTTGTACTATAGATCTTTACAAAAATAATATTTCTACACATTCTAATATAAAACATAAATAAAAACAAATAAAAATGAATAAATTTTTATTTATTTTAAAAGCAACCAAACCAAATTTCTTTTTTAACTAATTATTTTCTTTTAAAAGTAATCAATTTTATTCATTTTAAAAGTAATTAGATTTCTCTTTTAATTATTTATGCTCTACTGGAAAAATTCTCCCAGCCAATTGCCAATTTTTTTTTACAAAAATTAAATTTTCAAATATATTTGCTGTTAATTGTGTTCTCTTTATATTCATAATATTTCCTGCTTGACTAAATAATTTTTCACTTGAAGTGGAGGTTGCAGGAATAGCTAAATATTTTTTAGCTAATTTTGATAATATTGGAAATCTTGATGCATTATTTTTCCACTATAAAAGAGAACAATCTTCAAAATGAATTTTAGATAATGCTAAATAACTATATACTTCTTCAAGATCATTGTTGTTTTGAAACATTCTTGCTAAAAATGAATTAGATTTAACTAAAATACATTCAATTTCTTGATTATCATTAGCTAAAATTTTTGTATCTTGATAAGCTTTTTTAAATTGTTCTAAAGTTTTAATGCATATTTCTTCTGAAGCAAGTTCTAAATCTTTAAATCTGGAATCTAATAATGCAGCCAACATTCCATGTTCTTGTGGAACTTTCCAATAATGTATAATGGCATTATATAGTTTCATTTTTAACTTGTTTTTTTTTCAAATTTAAGCAATTTTGTGGTGAATTAATACTAATTTTTCTGCTTTTTGGTTCTCCAGTAATAGGCTCATCATCTTCTTCTGTTGCATCATTATAGCTTATATTATCATCAAAAGCTGTATTTGAATTACTTAAATCTACAATTTCAACTTCTGAACCATCAGGTAATAATTTTTGACTAATTATTTCTAATATACTATACATCAAACTAATAGTAGTGTATTTACTTCCACCCAAGTATTCAGTTGCTTCAGCAAAATCTTCTAAAATTATAATTAATTCACCAATTGCTTGCCATTCCTCTTCTGTCAAATTTATACTTTTTAATCTTCTTCCATCATATATTGTTGAAAAATTTGGATCAATTATCATAGTAGTTGCTATAATTTCAACAAGATCTTTAATTTTAATTAGATATTTCCATGCAAGATAACTAGAATTTCATCTTGTCTCTACATCAGAAATCAATCTCAAATATTCATGAATATCTTCCAAATTCTATAATAATATATTTTAGTATTAAAAATATTAATAAGTTGTTCAATCAAGTTTACAATTTAAAAATTTATAAATTATTTAATAATTACCTCATTATTGATATGACTATTATTTTTTTTATTTCTATTAATTTTTCTATTTGTTTAAGTGTAGTAAAAAAATTAATTAGATGTTGGCTCTTGCAATTAAAACTTCAGCTGGTAGTAATCCTTTTAAATAACTAATTGAAGTGTATGTGCACTGCAAGGAAGTTGTGTAAGTTCAGTTATCAATGTTCCTGCTTTGATCATATTTGATCCATTATCTGTTGTTATTGTAAAACTTTATTAGTTAAATTCCAATCTGAAATAATTTCAGTTAATACATTAAAAATATTATATCCAGTATGGGAATATGGTATATATTGAATTGATAAAATAGTTTCACAAAGTTTGAAATCATTATCAATAAAAGAACAAGTCACTCCAATATAACCATTTCTACTTCTAGCTGTCCATAAATCAGTAGTTAAAGAACATGAAATTATTTCTTCATTAAATTTTTTTCCAAAATGGTTTTAATTTGATAATAAGATTCTACTAATAATTTTTGAATTGTTTCTTGCTTGGAAGTTGATAAATAAGGATCAAGTTTATGGATAAATTCAATAAATCCCTCATTATTACACATACTTTTAGTTGAATATCTTTAATTAACATTTCAACAAATTTTTTATTATGACTTTGTTTAATATCAGGATTGCTTCTCAGTATTTCCTCAATAAATGGTTGTAATGATTGATTATTATTTTTAAATTCATGCATTTTTCTCTTGTGACTTTCTTCAGTAATTCTATGTGTAGCAAGGTGGGCAATAAAATTACCTGGAGACCCATCAGAACTTATGAAATGACCACAATTATTGTTTTGCTGAACTAAACACTCTCCGATTCTTTTTCATTGTCCATGAGATTTATAATGTTTGAAATAATCCCATATCCAACTAGTTCCAGGTTTTGTATTTGATGTTGGAATTAATTAATTAATTGATTAGACATTTTATTTAAGTTTATTTTTGTTGATTTTTTAAAGTGTTTGAGTTTTTGTAAATTTGAACTAGTTTTAAACTAAATATCTGTATTAGAGTCTGATATGACTACTATAGGCTCAAGAGTATTTTTTTTTGACTTTTGGATGAATTATGTTTTTGCTTTTGTCTTTTCAAATTATTTTGTTGTTTCTATCTGTTTTGAGGACTTGTCACTTTCATTGTTGAACATTCTTACTATTTTGAAATGAGAATAGTAAGAACAATTGTGTGGAATTTCATTTTTTGTTTCAAATAAAATATGGTACACAAGTCTTCAGTATTATAACAATAGATAATTTGAATTTTCTTTACATAATTATCTTCTTAATAAATTAATAAATTGACATTCTTTTTATTATTCCAATACATATATGTTGATTACATTCATATCAATCTTAACTGATTGCAATAAGTATGTTCAAGGATAAGGAGAAGAGGTGTTATTATTATTCTTATTTTATTTTTTAAAAGAAAAATAATTAAAATAAATAATGGACATCTGCCATAAAACAAAGAGGTAAGTATTATTTTTTTTAATTTAATTTATTTATAGCAAAAAAAAACATTAACATACTTCTGCCACATGTATCATCTAATCAATTCCGTATTCCTAAAAGGAGAGAAGAGATAAGTATTGTTTTTCCTTTCTTTTTTTATTTTTTTAAAAAAATAAAAGTAGATACCTTCACACCTAATTCTAGATTCCTAAAGGAGATAAGAGGTAGGTATAGTTTTTCTTTTTTTTTTTATTTTAATTTTTTAAAAATATTTGAAAATATATTATACATCCACTCTAATTCTATATTTCTAAAAGGAGAGAAGAGATAAGTATCTTTTTCCTTTTTTTTATTTTAATTTTTATTAAAAAAAAAATAAAAGTAGATACCTTCATCTACCCAATCAATTCTGTATTTTTTAAAAAAAAAGAAGAGGAAGATATCATTTTTTTTTTTTTTATTTTATTTTTTTAAAAAAAAATAAAGATAAATTTTGCGAACTTTGTTAAAGAATGAAATCATTATGATAAAATATAGTATACAGTACTAGAAACACCTGTAAATAATTAATAATAACATTAAATGATAATAATATTCAAAATTTAATTAGTAAACCTAAATTAATGAATGGTAATATTTTAATAACATTCTAATCAATATTTATACTTAGTGACACACCGTTACCTATATTGTACTCGATGGATATTAATGACAGATACCAACTATCTTATATGAAATTGTAGCTAAAAATAATATCTACAATTTTAATTATTGACATTTTTCTCAATACCTAATAAAAAATTTACTTCACATAGACGTGAACAAAAATGACTGAAGTTTAATAAAATTTAAAAAATAAAAAAAATTCGAAAATAATTATATCGATTGTAAATACCTGAAAAACTTGATTATTGATTAACTGAACTCTAATATGGTATTAAGTCACCTTAAAGCCTGAAATATGGAACATCTTTTGTAAAAATTTCAGCCTTATATATTAAGAATTGAGAGAATAATACACGACTAAACTTTAGAGTATAATTTTGAAATGTCCAATATTCAACCATTAATATTAAACTCAATTCTCAATTTAAAAACTGAAATTTTCACAGTAGATACTCCATATTTTAAACTTTAACTGTAATCAGTACCATTTTTATTGTTATTAATAGATAAAGAAGTTTTTTATATATGGTTCCGATTGGTTATTATTTTTCAGATTTAAAATTTTTAAAAAATGATTGACATGGATGTACTACATTAAAAATTTGAAAATTATTACAAAACTACAAAACTTTTGTTTTTATAATAAAATAGTAAAAGTTAAACTAAGCAACATTAAAAATAAAAATTGAATACATCTGCTGTAAAAGTTTTAAAATTACATTATAATAAATATGAAAAAATTTAATGTAATAATAAATATGCAAGAGTGAATCTTTTGTTCTTTAAATTAGTAGAATTATTTTAACTACAGGTTCCTCGATCTAGCTGGAATATTCAAGCTTTAATTTGTACAAAAATATGAGCCATCAATATTTAAAATTCATCTGTGCAAAAAAAAAATATGCCATTTATTATTAATATTCAAGTTTTTATAATATAAATCATCAATATTTAGGTTCTTATTCTGAAATAAAAAAATCTTGTCTTGGTTATTTTAATCATTCTGCTTTTATTTAAAATCTTTAAAAATCTCTTCTGTAAATTTTGAAATTTGTTAAAGAAATGTGAATACATATAGATTACAACAATAATTAAATCATCTGAAGAATTTGTAGAAGTAGAATGAACCTATCCCATTATCTGTTATGACCAATATAGATAATCCAAATACAGGTACTTCATCAATAAAAATTTCTTTATATAGTTAAATATATTAACTATTTTATTAGCAATAATTAATTGCATATAATGCACAACATGCATGCATCTTCAATAATTAAAATTATATTTTGCCACATTAATTAGACCACAACCTGATCGAAGTGAGATTCAACAGCATAAACTATTCATTCCTGTCTTATTTTTTTTTTTTTTTTAATTCCAACGGAGTCATGTTTTATTAAACAATTTATTTTGCAGTTGATAAAAACTAAACAAATTTATAAGAACTACAAATACATTTAATACAACTGGCTATGGCTAAATTAATAACACAATGGCCCGACCCATCGTTGCCCTAGTGTTACCTAAAACAACTGATGGTCATGTCCCCGCCCATCTCTTTTTGACCAATC